>VSDK01021344.1:540828-560485 GCA_009767595.1 Symbiodinium kawagutii
CGGGATGGTACCAGATGCTGCCCTGCTTGTCATCGAGAGGTGGACGTGAGGTTATCTCTATGCATCAATTGCAGAGGTTCCATGATCGTACGAGGAGAATACAAGGACGTCCACATCCCCAATGAGGTGAAGAGATCTGATCCACAAGAAGAGCGCGACGACGCCGCTGACAACATTGTCAGCACTATGGCTCAAGAGGCAAGGGCAAAGGTGGATGCCGAGCCCAACCAAGAGATGGATGTGGATCTGGAGGATGAGAGCAGGGACATTGCCAAAGAGGATGATGCAGCAGCAGCTGAGGATGAAGAAGCCGAGGCATCATTTGCGAAAGAAGGAAGCATCAATTGCAGAGGTTCCATGATCGTACGAGGAGAATACAAGGACGTCCACATCCCCAATGAGGTGAAGAGATCTGATCCACAAGAAGAGCGCGACGACGCCGCTGACAACATTGTCAGCAGTATGGCTCAAGAGGCAAGGGCAAAGAACGTTCTATAAGAAGCACAGGAAGTTTGATGATCAAAACATCTGGAAACTCCAACGTGGCAAAGGGGATAAAGATCCCACTCCTCTCGTGGCAAGGGCTGACTCAATGTATCCACTGCCCTTCACCGTCGACCATCTGCAACAGTTTCGAGAGGCGGTTCAATGCGAGCTGGACAATTTCTACCATGCACGCAAGAACGAGAAAAGGACACTCGAGACCTACATGGTTGGTGCAGGATTTGCATATCCCTTTTTGCGGATGATGAAGCACATCTTCGAATGCGGAATGACCGGTGACTACGTCAAGGAGATGACTTCAGCCAAAGACACCGTCAAGAAAGTCAAAGATCCAGACTTCGATATGACAAAAAGGACACGGATCATGGACTTGAGCCGATGGGTACGACGGGTGATTCGAGGCACATTCAATGCCGAGTACTACGCATACTTCCGCCCTGCAGAGATGGAGATCAATCCGGCGGGCGTCCTGGCATACTCATTCAAAGCGCTCAACCGCCCTCACAAGGTGCTGTTGGGCAGCTTGGGCATCCGACTCACGGATCAAATGCAAGAGGAGATCAGCAAACTGATGGAGGATCCTGTGAAGATGCAACGTGAGTTGGCCAATCAGCTCAAGATTGACGTGACATCACGTCCTATGCAGCAGGCTATGAATGCAATGATCTCGGACGCGAATGTCATGGCTAACGCAGGTGCTCAAGCATCTCGCGCGGCCGAATATGCCCGAGAATCCGCCAGCGACAGAGCCAAACGTCGCAAGAAGTCGCAGTCTTCACAAGCAGCACCGTAGTTTGCTGCTATCATTTCCAGATGATCCATGGAATGTGCGTGGGAATTCCCGGTGTGTCTTCCCCCCTTGGTTTCTTTGGTCGTTTTGGGCTTGTTGTGTATCAGTATAAACGCACATGATGGTGATTCTATCTTCGAGGACACGAGGCGCAGTGTCCTATCTTGCAAATCCGATCGTAAAGATCGAAGATACTTTTGTGTCAAGATTAGATGTTAATAGGACTGCAGTGTGAGCCACATGTATGTTACTGTTCTTTGGCTCAAGACTTACTCGTTGCAGAGAACGCGCAAAATGGTCCTCGCGGTCGCTTCGTTGTGATTCACGGTTGGAACCTTCCTGGTGGTTGAAATCTATAATTCAAGGTTCTGCTTCGCAGGCACCTTTCGAATCACAGTACAAATAACTCATCGATGGATCACCTCCTTCAAAGCATTTCACGCTGAGGTCGGTTGCAGGAGCAGAACCTGCGCCTTGGACAACTGGCGGCGACCGGTTTGGGCAGAAGACATTGCCGCCACCGGCGAGAACTGCAAACTCCAAGGGTTTTGAATTTGGGAGCGCCCCGGGAGATCGAAGCACCCCAGGAGATCACCAATTTGGCAGTTGAAAAGTTGGAACATGCTGAAACTTCACGACGACCGCAGCACTTCTTCAGTGTAACTGCTGCGTCATCGATGCTTCGCGCCGAGGCAGCCCCAGCAGAGACTCCCAAGGTGACCAAAAAGTCCGGACACCTGGCGGGCACCCAAATGCAGCGATGCCAACCGGTTCGGTACTTTACTACCATACTATTACCGGCTATTGATCAGCCAGATATGTGATACTCAATGTTATTTCACTACAATCTATTTCCAATCGTAGATAGGTTGATGTTCAGTATTGTACCCGACTGATTGAATTACTAGCCTGTGAAAGAAACAAATGATGAACAAATCAGTTATAAATGCCTTTTGAGTACACCATATTATATTTCACTGGCTTGGGATGGTATTGTCGTCATTATGTTAGACCATCAGCGGTATATCATTATGTGTGGCCATTATGATTTGGTAGATTTTCCTTGTGGGATAGGCCTTTGCTTGGGACAATAGCTCCTTCATCTTGTATTGCTTCCTATGTTTTTATTTATGCAGATCATTGGTGGTTTGTTGTTGTTGTACTTATCACCGTGGGTTGCAAAGGATGTATCATTCTACTTTCCATCGTAGCTGACGGTATGCTGCCATAATCGACTTGGTACCCTATTCATGGTTTGTTACACTGAAATAGTATGTAGTTTGGTTGGGATTTGAGGCCGGTATTGAATGCCACATGCAAACGTATTTTGCTTGTATATTTAATATCACTTCCTTGATGCAAAGTGGGGGTGCAAAAATGATACCAATTAGCCGGGAGAGGATTTGGATAAGACATGTTGGCAAAAAGCCAGATTACACACATCGCGTCCCGCTTTATGCCCCGGCTTTTTGCACTTACCAAGATACAATCGCCGTTATGCATCCACGGACATGCATAAGGCCGCGACATCCACATCTTCACATTCCCTAAATCCCAAAATCCACCGTTTAACCAGCAGTTTAAATCATTATTGGAGCACATCCAACCTTGGTTCACCATCACATGCCATTACCCTTGATTCACCATCCTCTGTCACCCTTAACCACAAACCTCTGTTGCCATTCCATTACCCAACCTCACATCCACCCCGCATGAGGCGACGTCGCGATGTGGAGGCTCCGGCGTCGTGGCAATGACGGCAAAGTACCGTAGATGAACAACCGGTAGGTTATCAGGGATCATTATTCGATATGTTTGCCTGAAATTGGTCAGATGTTTCGGTTTGGTCAGATATTTCGGTCAGATGATTGTTGATCATTCTTATGAAACACTATGGCTTGATATTCATTTGTGAAGCCGTTGAGGATCAATGCTGATATTCAACCACCAAGGTTCATCATCAATGGGTTTTTATCGAAGGACATTGCCCTACCCATCAATCGTGCATCTAATGCCATCCTGAACCAAGAGTGCTATCCTTATCTTGAACCAATAAAGGTCTGAAATCCCAGCAGCAATGGCACAACCATCAGTCATTGAGAATGGCCATCTTGACATCAAGGCCCACTCCCCCGCAATGCGCATCGCCGCAACAGGACACCACGGCGGAAGGCGAAGCATGGCCGGGTAGGTGGCACCATAGATGATCCCTTAAAGGAGTATACTACAGGTTGGCACAACCAAGTAACATACTCTGGCTGACCCAACAAAAATCAGACAAAAATGAAACGATCTTTCTGCAGACTTCTTTTTATCAACCAAGTGTCTACCAGATCCAATTTTGGAAATTGAAAGCAAGATACTGTAAGTTCCTTGGTGCAGAGCTTCAAGCATTTGATCCTCCCTCTCTCGTTCCACTATGTATGTTCAAATCTTTGCAGCATTGAAGATGAAGACCGCAGATATTGCAGTTGACAGGATTGATATTTCACATGCATTTACGTATGACACATAGCTTTGCTTTTGACTTAATCACGCATTTTTATGCATATCTATGCATTTAGTTCCAGTTACTAAGGCCAGTAGATTGGGTATGATTGATTAGTTTCAAGGTTGACACCAATTGTATGTTGTGGTTCAATGAATCTATCTGCATCACTTGTGTGATGGGCCAGGTGCGCGGCCTGAGCCGGGAAACTCAGCACAGCTCGATGGACCGTTGCCATGTGTGGTTCGAGGCACTGTTCGGCTTTGCAGAAACGATGCCTCCTGGTTATGCTAAGGATTTGTGTGGTTCCAATCTGTTGGAGCGCGGCCATTGGGACCCAGGAACGGACGAAACTGTTGCAGTAACCCGGTTTTGCCGAGGCAGAAGCAAGCCCGCAAGGCGTTGCAGCTGTGGAATGTGGCAGCAGGCTAACCACATGGTATAACCCAGGCATACAACACATGAAATGACTCGATTATGGCAGAACCCGAGCATAGAACTGACAAGTGAACAAAGTGCGTTGTGGGGCACATCCTTGGGGTTGTATCCCTGCTGGGAGCCAGTGTTTCGTTGGGCCCCGTAAAGTTTCGCATGTTCTTGATAGTTGGTACACACCTTGCATCACCGAAAGCCAACCCTATGCGCCGACACTTGGCCAACCGAGATTGATTATACAGACATAGGTTGTGACCGAACATCAGCTATGGTTGGCGTCTATTAGCTAACATGCTCGCGCCAGTAAATCAAATCTGGGGTAATTATTGTCATTGCTGTTGGCCCATAGCTAGGCACCACTTGTGTAGTTGCTGCTGGTTTTGCCGGGCGACATGACTGGATTGCACAGCATGGACCCAACAGATGGACTAATTCATGTGAAATGAGGACCACAATATGATGATAGCCTGCTATAGCAAATTATTGAGTACACAGAAGTTGCAATGGCATTCATGTTTCAGCTGATTTCTTGTTCGCACAATTCTGAAAGTTTTTTGGGCCCATGGCCTCGATACAATTTATTATGGTTGATTCTCGAAACAGTGCTTCAAGGTTCACCGAGGAGTAAACATGATGACAACCCCTGGGCTTTGCTCTCAACAGAAAGTCATTCCCTAGGCTCACCGGTCGATCATACATGCTGCTGACCCGTGGGTAAGGATGGTTTCACAACAAGCATCAAAAAATATCTAAGCTGATGCAGCACTGTCATCCACCTCCCTTGATCTGTGTTGGCACATCGGCCAACGCCAGGCATGTTTTCTCTGCGGCGATCCTTCGCATGAGCTGCCCAGCTGCCCTGGCACCTAGCAATCTTGTGGGTGGCCGCTGGTGAATGATCCCTGTCACGGCGCTTCATGGTGCTTTTATAAAACGATGATCAACAACGATAAATCATCATTGATTGATCATGATTGATCATGATTGGTCGTCATTAATGATGATTACTGATTATGAAATGATCATGATTGATCATGATTGTTCGTCATTAATGATGATTACTGATTATGAAATGATCATGATTGATCATGATTGGTCGTCATTAATGATGATTACTGATTATGAAATGATCATGATTGATCATGATTGGTCGCCATTAATGATGATTACTGATTATGAAATGATCATGATTGATCATGATTGGTCGCCATTAATGATGATTACTGATTATGAAATGATCATGATTGATCATGATTGGTCGCCATTAGTGATGATTACTGATTATGAAATGATCATGATTGATCATGATTGGTCGCCATTAGTGATGATTACTGATTATGAAATGATAATGATTGATCATGACTGGTCGTCATTAATGATGATTACTGATTATGAATTGATAATGATTGATCATGATTGGTCGTCATTAATGATGATTAATGCTGATGATGATTAGTGGCTACAAAACCCCGAAAAGATGATTAATGACGATTGATGATGACTAGTGGCAGGCACTGATGACTACTGGCAATCACTGGTGAGTAATGACAGTTAATGTTGATCACCCAGGATTAATGACACTTGATGATGACTACTGACAATCAATGATGATTGATGATGGTTTATGGCAATCAATGATGATATATAGCAATCAATGATGACTGAAAATTATTCATGATGATCAATGATGATGAATGACAATTGAGGATGACTAGTAACGATTCATCACGGTTAATGATACCTAATTAATGATGATTAGTGACAATTGATGATGGCTAGTGATCATAGATGATGCTTGATGATCACTATTGACGATCATCCATGATGACTAGTGATGATTGATGATTTGTAATGATGATTAATGGCAATTGGTGACCACTAATGATGATCAATTTCAATTGATGATGATTAACGAAAACCAACAATGATTAATAACCGATGCTGCTGATGAATGATGATTCAAGATGATGCGTGACGAGTCATGATTTTTCACAATGATCAATGACAAATGATGATTCCAAACGACGATTCAGGCCGATTAATGATGAATGATGATCGTAGTTGGTTGATAATGATCAATGGTAGTTTATGACAATTCATGCTGATTCATGGCAGTTGGTGATGATTGATGGTTAATGATGTTGGGTGATGACGAGCAGTGATCATCGATGATCATTGACGACAATTAATTGTAACTCATACTAATTGTTGGTTTTGTTTAGCATAAATGTCGATTCATGATGATTACTGCCTCTTCATGATTGATTAATGACAATTGACAACAACTTTCACTGCTCAAGCATGCTTGATGATAATTTTTGACGATTGATGATGATCAATGACCATTGATGATTAATGGCGATTGATGATGATTGATGCGGATTCATGATGATTGACGCCGATTCATGTTGATTGATGATGATATGTGCAGATATCAGTCAGATCACTGATGATGATCAATTATGATGGTTGGTGAATGATAACGAGACATGTTCTTCAATGGTGAATATTGACAATGAACGACGACTCACAATAATGGAGGTCAACTGATGATGATTATGACAAGCAATGATGATTCACGACGATTCATAATAACTTATGACGCTCATAATGATTAATGATGATTGATGGTGATGAAAGGCGATTGATGTTGATTAAAGAAATTCATGATGATTACTGCTGATTAATGGTGATCACTGCTGAGAAATGATGATTTATGATGATTGATGGTCAGAAATAACCACCACGACTAATGACGAATCATAAAATTGATGATTTTCTGGGTTTGATGATGATTTTTCTGCTGATTTATGATGAGGTAATATGGATGGACGTCAATGACTGACAAGTGATGGTGAGTAGTAAGGAGTGATGGTGATTCAATGACGGTTGATGGTGATAAATGACGCTTGGTGAAGATGAATGATGCCTAATGACAGCTGGTGATGATTCATCATGATTGCCAGATATGAATGACTGATTATGGTGATTAAGGGCCATGAATGAAGCATCATTCATGATCCTCAATAGGATGACCGTTGATGACGATGGATGATGGCCAACGATGATTGTTGAAGAATGATGATTTTCAAGATGGTCAATGCTGATCAATGATGAGTCACGATGATTCGTAATGACGGATGATGATCAATGCTGGTCAATCATGAATGATGATTCATGTTTTCTGGTGATGGCTCACGATGACTAGCCACAACTCATGATGAAGAATGATTAGTTGACATACACACACCCTTTGCTCAACAGCTGTATTCATCTTGAACCAGCTGATGCCAAAGTTATTTCTTGGTAGTGGAGGAGCAACCACGCTTGGCCTATCTTGGGGCCCAGGCTGTGTGTTGCCACGTCCCTTCTCGGCAAGGGGTAGTCTATGTATCGACAATCCGGCAACGATTCAAATCGTTTTCCATGATTCTTGGGCATTGGCCCGCATGGCTTTTTTGTTTTGCTTGTTGGTGATACATCTTGGTGCATTACTAGCACCCCTTGTTGCCATCAGCTGAGGTCCTTATCGTCACGAATGCGTGCTGGTGTGCAGAGAGCAAGGGCCACACAAGGGGTTGGGTGTTGTGCATGTTCAGATTTTGAAAGCGCGACTATTGGGTCTTTGGATTTTTGACTGATGGTGTATGTTGAGCGCTTTCATCCATGAATCACCAGTACACACAGCAAAAGGCATCGCGTTCCCGGAAGATCACGTTTCACGGCACACGCTGCCATTAGATGGCAACGATACCCCCATTGCAGCGGACTGCGGCTACATTCCCAGTGTAGATTGCAAACCAGTCACCACCAACCATCCGCCAAGAAGAAGCCAACCATGGACCAACCATTGACCGTCATTGACCAACCATTTCCCAAGTGGCCATAGGACCCACCATAGGACCCACCAAGGAACCCTTTATCCTTCCAGGTGGCAGGGCGGCAGCCACTCGCTGCACAAAGAGAAAGCAGAGGAAGCCCATGAGGTGCCCAGCTTTGCTTCCAGTGCTACCGGTGCCGTCGGTGAAGCAACAACTTGCCACGGAAACCCATGGGTTTAAGCGTGCGTTGCTACTAAGAATGAGCTCATGCTGTTGGCTAAGCATTAAGCATTGCTGAAGAGTGAGCTGATTCAGTAGCGGTGATCAGTAAAATCAACTTTGCTATCTGATTTGTGAGCAATTGATCTGCTGGTCACTCAAGTAGCAAGGAGCTAGTAGCAACTGACAGTAAGCATTTGATCAGTCAAATCAATTGATCAGCCAAATGATATTGACAAGCTAGTAGCAACCAACTGATAGCAACCACTTGATTGTTGATCAGTTGATTGGCAAGAGTTATTTCGCTCAGGAAGTAAGATTCATAGGTTATTTGTTGTTGGTTTGCTAGCTAAGTGATTTGCCAATCGCTATTGCTGCTTGGCAATTGCTAAATTGTATGATTGATCACTTGGTGCTGCTGATTCCAATGTTTTTTGCTAAGTAATGAATGGTCGATCTATTACTCCGTTCATGGTAGAGTCACCTGTTGCTTGATAGGCTAGTTGATAACTAGTAGCAGCAATCAAATGGCCGATGTTGTTAGCTAAGTCTGAATTGCCAACTAATTGGAACTCATTGGCAAGTATTACCAGTTGACTTATTGATTGATTGATTGATTCATTGATTCATTGATTCATTGATTGACTGACTGATTATTGCCGACGGTGTTTTGATCATCTCTTCTGGTTGGTTAGTGATTTTCTATTCAGCAAGTTTGCCAACTTTCCATCAGTGGTACCAACCAATCAGGTGAATAATTCTTCTAGTGACTAGGAATTGCTGGTTCGCTCATCGATTTCCTAAGTCTAAATTAGCGACATTTTTTGGGTTAATGAGGGCGAGTAACAGAGCTCTCAACCATGGAGTCACCGCTACTCTGGGGAGTTGGCCTTGCCAACATCGGCTGCAATGATCTCACCAGCTGCTGGGAGGGGTAACACCAAGAGCAGCTTGCTTTTGTGTAGTCTCTCCGGTACTTTTGGGTTTTTGAAGCATGGGGACGCCCATGCAACAAGAAACAGCCATTGGGATTAACAATTTCCAGTTGGCACGGGATGCATCTAGGGCAAGCGTTCGTGGCAATTGTTTTCTGGTGGTCTATGTTTGTTTGCAGTTGGCACTTCCGGTTGGCATTGTGGTTGCTGAAGCCCTTTTCAAACATTTGGTTCAAGTGTTTTGGTGCCACGTTGTCCTGCGTTGATGTGAGTGGGAGGCGTGCCCAAATGGACCGAGCGACATTGAACTCCTTGTTTGTGTCATGCGCTTTTGCCTAGGGTGTTTGAAGCAACTTACTCAGGGTAGCAGCTGCCTTGATATGAGTGGAACGGTCAAAGTCTGGGCGCAGATCTACTCATGGGCGTGATGGCTGCTACTTGCCATGGAACTATGCAAAAGCTAGAGATGACTTCTTTGGTGACGAATCTTTCTGTGTCCTTTTTAATGCTGGTTCAATCCCTTGCTTAACGCTGAAATTACAATGGTCATCAAGAGCAGCCGACTTAGTAAAGTAACGCAAGTTTGATGCCACCAACGTCGACCTGATTGCAGGCCCTTCAAGCTGCCTTAGCTGCTGAAAACATGAAGGCACCACACCGTGCAGATGCGATGCGATGCTGCAACATGGTCCACCGGGCCATGCTTGTCTACACACTTACCATGGGTATGGGTCTATGTGTCTGGACCAACAGGTATGGATACAATCCATCATTGCGCTTGCATCCATTGATTTTTTGCATGATTATTTGCATATTCTTTTTAATCATATTTACACATCTGTTCATATTATCTACATGTGTCCTCTTGTTTGCTGAAAGACTTCGTGCTCTCGACAGCCTGATATGGCTACGATCCTGGCGAGGCAGTGCGTTCCTACTGGCACCGCGGCGCCGGATGCCTCAGATCTGCAGCATCCTGTGATGTTTCGGTAGCGCTCTGCGGTGAATGAACTGTGAAAGAAGATCATGGGGTTGAGGGCTGGCTAATGGAACTGTTGACTCGTTTAGAAGCAAAAATCATGGCAGCTTACACTGATCAATAAGCAACAATAATTGTGTTATGTGGTGAAGACGTGGCAATGACCAAGAGTAAGGGGAAAATAAACAGTTATAAGAATGATAGAAGTTGCCTTCAATGTGTTTGTGCGTGTGGATTGTGATCTCTGGATTTGCTATGAAATTTAACTGCTGCTCTTGGGTTTTCACTTGATAGTGCCTTCGGTCATTAATTTCCATGGTATTGTTTCATGGCGTTGGTCCAAACTGTACCCAGTGCTGGTCCATCATAGGATTTACTACCCTAGCAAGAAACATTGTGTTCCTTTCAAAACCGGTGTGTTTTCCGCAGAAACGGATCATAGCATGAACCATCCTTCGTTGCGGACAAGCAACCTGAGTAAGCACAGATGATAGGCAGCCACTAGTGGCTGATGCTGACTTCGTTGGTACCCATCTGGATCAAGGATTTCCCATCAGAAATATTTACCACTGCTGGTCATCAAAATTAACACCGACGTGCATCAAAAGTGCAGCATTTAGGGTTTGCGGTAACGAGTCGTTGGTTGTTCTATGTGGTTTTCGGCCTCTCCGACTTCGAACCCTCAAACTGGATACATCGGTGACACAAAATTAGATGTTCAAACATCATTCTACTTAGTTTCTAAAGAGTCTTGAATGATTTAGCTTAGAATTTGCCTGAACAGTTTTACCTTTGCTTAAGAATCTCCCAGTATGTGCTCGTTTTTGCCCAGTGGTACGACCCGAGTTTCAATGTGGCTGGTCAGGTATTCTCGTTGCTGGGAAGCGCCCCAAAACTTCTTGCGTAGACTGCGCCCAAAATGTATTTCTAAGTATCCCCAGTGTAGGTATTGTTTTTTTCATGCCCGGTGATGTTTGTCCAAAAATCAGCATAGCCCAAGTGATGGATTCTCAACATCTGATCCTGCCGGTTCAGGGATCCCTTTGAAAAAAACACCCATCAGTTGAGTCAAGTTGAATTTTTCATGATGGATGATAACCATTAGTGGTCATAATTAATGAATGTCAATGTGGCAAGATGTCACCAGTTGAGATGTCACTAGCCCAGTTCCCAACAATCCTTACTGTTGTTGGCACACAGCATCCCAAACAGGTTTGCTACCTGCGTTTGGGAAGCGTGGACGAGGCAGGATATTTGCTGCAGCCCCAACTGCGTGTTCGAGTTGATACCTCCCTTCTTTGGAAAGAGAACTGCTGTTGTCTTATCATTTTGCCTTGCCGCTAGCGATACTCTACTTGTTTTTCTTGTAGTTGCCTTGGTTCTGAGATTTAGGTTTTTGTGTTGCCCTTGTGGAATTTGATTTAATGCTTTCATAGTTGATGATGTTTTCGAGTCCTTCTTGTGTTCCTTCTCGCTTGTTTTCCCGCTGCTGAGGGAATGTTGATTCTTGTTTCTCCTGTCGTTCTAGCTGCTGTTCAAGGAATTCTTAAGGTTGCCCGTCTTGCCGCTCTCATTGTTGTGTTTTTCATCGTCGTTGTTGTTGTTGTTGTTGTTGATGATGCCATTTTCTTCTTTGTTTGGTCAAGTTGCTAGCCTTGTGCTTGCCACCACTGGTCAACATTGTTGTTGTTTTAGTTGCTACCGCTTTTGTTCTTAATCGTATGTCTTTGTGATCAGGCTGCAGCTGTTTACTTTTGCTCAGCTTAGTCTTGATCATCTCCTTGTTATGCTTGGTGTTCTTCTTGCTGTTGTCGTCCTAGCTGCTTGCCCTGTTGACTTAAGTTGGGGCCGTTACTTTCACCGTTGCAGTTTCTTGTGGATGCTGGTGTCCGTCTTGCTGTTCTCCGTGTTATTGTTAATGATGTCGGTTCTGCTTGTATAACAATTGTTCTTGTTTTTTTTGTTTACCTTAATCCTTGCAATTCCCTTTGCGTATTATGTTGCAACAGTTGTTTTTTCGTGCTCTTATGCCTACATGTTGCTGTTATTCTTCCGTGTTGTTGCTGATGCTGGTTTTTGATGTTGTTTTGTATTTTTGTCCAGTTGTGGTCGTGTGTGGTCTCTTCGTGTCCTTGTTGCTGTTGTTGTTCTTTTCGTCCTGGTTGCTGTCCTAGTTGAGACCTTTTAGCCCCTGTTGTTCTTGATGTCTAGATGTTGTCATGGTTGGAAATTATCCATGTTATTCTTGCTCTGCTGCTGTGATTCTTGCAAACGTTGTTGCTGCAAGTGTTGTTGTTGTTGTTGTTGTTGTTGTTGTTGTTGTTGTTGTTGTTGTCGTCGTCTTCGTCGTCGTCGTCGTTGTTGTTGATGTTGTCGTCGTCGTCGTTGTTGTTGCTGTTCTTGTTGCTGTTGTTGTTGCTGTTGTTGTTGATGTTGTTGTTGATGCTGATGTTGATGTTGATGCTGATGTTTTTTTCTTTGGTGGTGCTGTTGTTGTTGTTGCTGACATTGTGGTCTATTTTGTCTTTATGTTCATGTTTGTTCAAATTGTTTTTTGTGTTATTGTCTTTGTTGCTCATGCGGCAAAAGTTTGACCATTGTTCTGCTTCTCTGGCATGTTTTGTAACTGTCGTTCCTTTTACCCCTTGGTTTTTCTTGATTTGGTGCCTTCGTTGTGTCACTATTGTTTTTCGCTTTGTGTATATTTTCTTTGCTGATTGTTGTATCTGTGGCCGGCATCCTTCTTGTTATTGTTGTCCTAATTTTTGTCATGTTTGTTACTCTTGTTTTCCAGATGTTGTTGCAGACCAGTATTCTGAATGTTGTTGCGGTTCTCGTTGCTGTCTTGTTGGCAATGGTTGCTGTTCTTGCTGATGCTCCTGTTCGTTATGTTGTGTTAAAGATGTGGTGTAACACTTGAGAGACTATGATGGTTTGATTTATCTTCAAGGATGCTATGCCTGCTGCTTAGCGTCAGCAGGTTCTGCTCACCTGCCATTGGCGGTTGTATTCGGGCAGGCTCAATGTGTATAATTCATCGGGGCCGGTAACACATAGGCTACTATAATCCTATGTGACTATGTGTGTATAATGTTTGTCAAACGTTCAAATCCAGAAACCACAGGCATAGCCATTTCCTCAACCTTAGGCAGTCTCACCTTATCAACCAATGTCGATGGACAACCCGGCCCCAGGTGGTTCGTGCTACGCGCATCTGGGCGAAAGGCTCATCATGGCTGCCAACCGTCGCGGGTATTGGCACAGGATATCACCGCCCATAGCGGTGGTTAATCATCAAAAGCAGTGCTTGACAGGCGGTGAATGAATAGTGAGTGTTGAGGGCAGGGTAGGTAACAATGAGCGAAACGCAAAATGAACAAGGATAACCAGTGGCCAGTTGAAATGGCGTGCGGCCAACAACAAGGTAACAAAACCAGAATGCAACCAATGAGAACCAATCAAAAAGTGTGTGACCATTGGTAATGTTGGTGATTATATCCAACAGTATGGGCATACAATCATCAATAAGGAACAGAGAGGGACATGAATGACCACGCAACAAGATGATGAACCAGTACGACACTAAGCAACAACAGCAGTATTCATGTTGGACCCCCAGACAGATCACATGAGCAAAAATCTTGATCCCATGCGCAGAACGGTGAAAGAAAACAAAAGAGGTTTCCCAACCCTCCCATTTTGACCCTTGCACCTCACCACGTCCATTTTCGAATGCGCAAGAAAGTTCAACAAGTAGGACGAGGTATACCGTAACATTCACCAGGCAGATTGCCGTCCACTGGGGTCCCATTGGGAGCGAAACCCGGTTGAACCAGCCCTGTCCAGGCTTGGAGTTGGTGGGCGAGGCGCGAGTGATAGGAATTTGGTGCCGGCAACAGGGGGAGTTGCGAAGCAGTCAACAAAAAAGGCGCAGCTGGTGCCGGGCAACATCGGGAACCCCACAAGAGCGGCGCGGCATTCTGATTTTGATCGCATTTGCAGATGGTCTTTTTGTTCTGAAGTGCTATTTTTCAGATGTTCTCGAAACGCGCGCTGACAAAAGGCGTATGAACATTCCAAGGGTTGAAGAAACCACGATGGTTTGGGAGGTTTGCTTGGCCTTATGCCATCCAGTGCTGAGCACGTGGTACGCACTTAGCCACACTACGGGCAGGAAACCAAATATTTGCTAACCACCACACGCAATCCGAAGTCTCAAGAAATTTAATTGGCCCATGATTGGACCGCCGCTGGTCTTGCCTGGTGGCAGCATTTTAGCTTTTTCGCCGTCTGACCATTCCAACAAGGATATGTTCTCGAGATGCCAAAATAGATGCCGCTGTGCCCCCTGACCATCAACGATTACCATCACCGGCTCCAGGTTTTCAACGTACGCGTGGCCAAATCCACTCGGTCAAAAGGCGCAGGCGCCTGGCTGATTTTGGCGCCGGCTCTTGTCCATTGAACCACAGGGGTACAGAGCTCAAACAAAATTTGCTGGTTTGCCAGTGCCTTGCTATGATATAGAAGGGCTGGCTTGCAGGTTTGCAGGAGCACTGATGTCACGCAGGGTTCGTTGGTTCTTAAGTGTGCGTTTCAAGGTCAAAGCTCGCGGGTAGATCAGTAGACAGAAAGGAAGTATTTGCAAACATAGCTTCAGATATGGCAAACGTGCAGAAACCGATTTTTCTTCTGTTTATCATTGCATCGTATTGTTTTCCTCCCGCGTGGAATGCTGCCAGGAGCAGTGGACCTCGAGCCAGAGGTGGCCAAGACTGATGACAAGGCAATTCTGACCACAGCACTCACAGATAGTACCCGGGCACACCGGCTGCTCAAGTCCCTTCAAAATGGAAATAACTACACGTCAAGAATAGCGAGTGCCTGTAGGTGGTCGCAGATGAGACGCTTTTCTGTGCTGGTGTTTTTGTTTGCGCATGTTTTTTCTCTGCCGGCATTTCTGTTCTCTGGCGTGTTTCTCGACCGCAGAGTTCCTGCTGGTATGTTTGGAGGTTGGTATTTCTCTGCGCTGGTCTTTTCTATGCAGGTGTTTGTTTGCGCGGGCATTTTTCTGTGTTGATGTTTTTGTTGGCTGTTGTTTTTGTGCTCTTGTGTTTTTGTGTGTGGATGCGTGCGCTGATGTTGTTGTGGGTCGGTGTTCTTCTCTGCCGGCATTGTTGTTTGCTGGGCTTTTGTCCGCTGGTGTTATTGCTGGTGTTTTTTGTGGGCCGGTGCTGTTGCTTGAAACTGTTCTTAACCGACATGGCTTTTGCTTGGCAACACTCTTGATTGACGCGGTTTTCCTCGGCATTGCTTTTACTTGACACTGCTCTTGCTTGGGACTGCTTTTGCCGGGCATTGTGTTGCCTTGACGTTGGTTTTATTCAACGCTGTTTTTGGCTTTTATTTAACGCTGCTTGTATTTTTGATTTTTGACATTGTTTTTACTTGGGATGCCTCTGCGCGGCGCTGATTACGCTAGGCATTGCCCATCACAACATGATGCCTCCTTTTGTTGCGACCCCTTGGCGTTCAACTTTAAAATGCGGTGCTTAGCTGAGTTGGGATGCGGCATTACTGCCTAGAGTCTTTTCATCGTCCTGCTACACCTCTACTTCCATAGAAGCGAGTTGAAATTTCTTGTGTTTGGACAACTGCAGGGATCGACAGCCTGCCTTCTCTGCGGGGACTCTGGGCATGTCAGGGTTGCTCAGCTTGGGGAATGGGGCCTTGCACCAACCCTATCAGCGCTAACAGCCCGCCCTTTATCACATATTCCTTTGTCAGAACTAGGCGATGGGACAACAGTTTTTTTGGGACGCCCTGTGCCCTATGCAAAATTCTGGCCGTATTCATATTCCTCACTCTTTGTAAATATTCTTGGCCGCTTCATAGTGGAATTTTAGAAGCGGGGCCTGATGGCTTACCTGTTCGATATGTTTGTGGAGGCCAAGATGCCGTTGATTCCGTCCAGCAGCAATGTTCTGACATGCCTCCACCAACAAGTTTTGTCCTTTTTTTGGAAGCAAGTCTTCCAAAATATATCTTGAAAGCGGCGAAGAAATCTTTTCAGCTTCCCTAATTCCATGTAAAACAAAAATGGAAGGCGGGCAAACATCCAATCGGAAAAATATGGTAGAGACTCAGTTACAAAGAGTTGAGGCCACCTGCGCAACCAGCTTTAGTACAGCACCGGTCACAGGGGATAGCCCTTCCCTGCCACAGCTGCTGAGGTTTTGAAGTCCTGCAAGTTCCTAGGCCGAAGCCTTCGCATCAGCGCGGGGTCCCAGGTGAGAAACCTGGCAGACGTTGGCGCCTGCGCTGCCGCGCTGGTGACGGTTTTGAGGACGGGTGAGGCTTTAAGATCCTGAGGTTCTGAAGGACACCGCCGTTAGTCACCTTTGTGCAACGCACGGGATTTCACTTCTGGAGATCTCCCGGGAGGCTGTTGCTAACAAGCTGTTGGAAATCAGCGGGGCGCAGAAGATAGGAGAGAGACCTGTTGTAGAATGTTTTTGTTGTGTCGACGCGTGCGGGCAACCAAAACCAGGGTCGGAGAATAACACGGTCTTGAATTATTATATAATCATGACAGCACAAACCAACATGACGTTCATGAGACCTTTGTCGCTTTATCGCTCTCAAATGAGATGATCAAAGTCTAGCAGTGGAGCCTGTTTGTTACGAGTGAATTCGCACCAGCACTTGGAAAGGCGGTTTTCTGCCCTCAGAGGTTGCTCGGCATTGGACGGCAAAAGCCAAGAGGATGCAAAAGAGGAGGCAGGCTGTCAGTGATGGGTGGCGGCTAACAACCGAAGTAAAGATGAGGCTTAAGCTACACATGCCCTGCGTCAAAGAACACGTCGGTGTTTTGGCCCAGTAGCTAAAACGCCCCTCTGCCCGCATTATTTCATTTTACTTCAAACCTTGGTGGCTTGGCGGGTCCTGAAACAAATGATGGCAAGTGCTGATATATTATGGTTGTTGTCATTTGCGCTTGTTTGGCCATAGGGGGCTACCATTTTTGATTTTTTTTCGGTGATGGCTGGACGTGTACCATGCTGAGCTGGAGGGCTGGATTGGCGAGAAGATGTGGGCAGATGAAGGGCGCGGTCTTGTAGCAGCTGATAATAATTGATCAGGGGTGGAAACTGACATTTCACAAGGGCTTATCATCAACTTGTCATCATTGCTACATGGCGGCCGCGCGCATACCCACCCCCGGTCATGCAGAACGCCACTGTTTGCTTCCCAAGCCGCGGTTTTCATGATACAACTTTGCGCGAGACACGGCCGTGCACATGTAAGTTTTTACTTATCAAAATATTTGGCAGTTCCCGAGGGCTGCGCAAATTTGTCCCCGTTTTTTGTTTTGTTGGACCCGTGCCTCAAAAGAGGAGAACCGCTGTGGCAATCACATTTCTCCCGAAAGCCGGGCAGATCTCAGGCATCTAAGGCTTTTGGCGCAGTGGGCGAAGCTCTTGTTCCGGAGCAGGCCCGCAACAGGGATCGAAGTAGGCCGGCAAATCTTCGAAGAAGGATGATCACAGGTAGGAAGTATCAAAGCACGGGGATTGCGGCCAGACCCAAGACGTTTTGTGCTCGCTCAGCGGCATTTTCAGCCAATTAAATTGTTGCTGGGGCTGAAAGGTTGCAGCAACGCATTTGGGAGGTATACCTGGTCATAGTCCATGCCACGTAAATTAAATTCAGCCTCAGTTGCTGCAAGCTTGCTCAAGATGAGGCTCGCTGGCACAGCAGGGGCCCCAAGATTCAAGCCTGAGGAAGGAAAGCCGGCAGGAGTCACTGATTGCTTTTCATTTGCTTTCTAGTTCCTCATTTCCAAATGTGTTCGTAGGTGGCAAGGCACGCCCGCTGACAAGCGTTTGCATTCGAATCTAAGCGCTAATAGGGCAGAAAGTCTGTTCAACAAACATTTTCTGCTTGGCAGCAAGGCCGCCATCTCTACTTGGTCATGGCCAGCGTCCAGACCTTGGAGGGCGGGATAGTTGGCGAGAAAATAGGATTTGCTGCTCACATGTTCGTCCACAGCAGCTGGCTAGAAAACTACATCAGGAGCAATTGATCCGATGTGGTTCGCCCAACTATCAAGCACCATCGGTCCGAAAATGCAGCGCCGATATTTTTGTCAAGGATGTTGCGTTGTTGTTTTAAAACATTTGTTTCATAACACAAAGGTTGGGCCTGCTGGCCAACGACATGGGTATTCATTCTGCTCGCGCGAAAATGACACGCCGCATCCGTAACTTGCAGTGCGCGCGAGGCTTCCGCTGTCACCATGCTGTTGAACCACGCGGCAGGGGAAGGCCCGGCTGTGCCGAAGACATGCTCCGGGCGTGGCCCGAATGATGGTTGCTGGGAGCGGGGCTGGAAAGAAGACGGGGGCCAGACCCCACAAAATCTTGCGGGGATAGAATTTCATATTTTTGTTGACATAAACAAATTGGCAACATAGCCTGTCATGTGCTCCTCGGTACCCGCCCAAGCCATCTAGGAAATTCACGCCGCACTGCCACATCACCGCCACATATGTCCAAAGTTTGAGCAGCAGCAGTTGGTCTTTTCCATAGGGGTTACATTTGTTGCATCCCCGGGCCCTGTTTTGTTTTTTTATTTGACACGGGGTTTCTACACAATGGGAGAATCTTTCAGAAATTTGTTTGTCGGATGTCAGCAGTACAAATGTGGTTTTAACAACGGCTTCAGCGCCGCACTCATGGTCAGGATTTCGCACTGTACAGAGGTAGCGAGCGTTTGGGGGTTTTGAGCCCGCCTCCGCAAATCCATTTTGTAGTTCGTTTGTAAAAGCAGCCTCGGCTGCGTTAACAAACTACAAAGACATCGACGAATTTTTGATGCTGTTGCTCTTTTGAAATAACAGGACACCGTGGCGCCATTTAATGCCCCGGCATGTCACGTAAATTTTTGTCCCTTGTGGGCAGGACGGGCCATACACCATGAATGTTCACACCTATCATAGCACGGCTGCCGCCAGGTTTGGAGATCAACAGCGCGGCGGTTAGTGCCACTGGGCAGCAGCTCCGGAAGCGCCGTGATATCATCAACAAGACGGGGTGGTTTCACTCGAATTCTATCGCAGCGATCGCCTGCCACGATACTGCCACCCTTATTTCTTCCCGTCGCCGACGTCACAACTGCTGTTGTCATCCCCCGCTGTCATCATCATCATCATCACCATCCTTTTCATGGTCGCTGTCACCATCATGTAACTCCACGTTGCATTGGGCCAGTGACTACCCAGAGGCATTGGCCCGTTTAAAGCACACCATCTCCGCTTGGAGGGCCTTGCTTCCATTTGCCCAATGGCTGCGGCTTCCCGTATCAACCAGACAGGGGAAAAGACGATGCACGAAAGTAGGTGGTTTGATAGGTGGAGGCGCTGGGGAGTTCTGTGAGCACAGAGGCAGGATGATGGGCGAAACGCGAGGGCCCATAGGCACGAAG
>VSDK01021344.1:560537-572333 GCA_009767595.1 Symbiodinium kawagutii
GGCAGAGAGGCGCTCAGGCGAACAAATGGGCAAAACATAAGTAGGTCGCGTTAGGCGGCAGCCACGGGTAGGGACGTAGCTGGACCGATAAATTCAACAGGGCAACCATTTGAGAGACATGCGCTGAGGTAGGGAAGCGTCGTAAAAACACAGAAGGGCAGACCGTGTTGCGGAGAGACCAAGCAAATCCATGGGTATGTGGGCCGTCCGTTTTTGGGCGAGAACGGTAGCTGCGCCAGATGGGTGAAAAGGCCGTGGCAGGCGGAGAGAAAGAGAAAGAGTGGGCGAGGAGGGGGAAGAAAAATCGGCAATTCAACCCATCGCCATTCAATCAATCAATCAGTCAGTCAGTCAGTCAATCAATCAATCAATCAACCGATTACTCAATCAATCAATCAATCAATCAATCAATCAATCAATCAATCAATCAGCGCCCAACCATCCCACAATCAATCAATCTGTTGGTCCGCTGGGCAAGGAATCAAACGATTCATGAACCAATCAGCCAACCAACAATCTTAATCTGGATCCATCAACCAACCAACCAACCAATCAACCAATCCGTCAGCCAAGCAATAAATCAATCAGCCAATCAATCGATCAATCACTCAATCAATCAATCCATCCATCAATCCATCCATCGATCAACCAATCAATCCATCCATCCACCAATCAATCCATCAAGCAATCAATCAACCAATCAACAATCAATCATGAGAAGGCACGGTCAGTCCACAAGTCAACCCACCGATCCGTCAAGCAAGCCATCCTCCATTCAGCTGTTCATTTGTTCAGGCCATCAATGAATCGCTCAACCAAACCATCAACCAGGCAAGCAAACAATCAACCAAGCAATGAACCAGGCAATCCGCCAATCAATCAATGCACCAATACACCCGTCATGTACCCGACCAACCAACACATGAATGCAGCAAACAACCAATAGCCGATCAGTCAACATATTAAAAAGCCAGTGGCTAACGCTGTCGCCGCATCTCAGCGCGCCCTCCCTGCCTATACGTCTTTTTTCTTTCTTGGAAGCTTCCACCGCTGCCTTGCGCGGTGTTACCGGCTAGGATCAATATATATAATTTGCACCCTAACCGGTTTCATCACCGGCCCATCATGTGTCCCAACCCCGGCTTCATTCTTCCCCAGCAACGGTATTTGTAGCCTGTTGCTTCCGGGTCTTTTTGCTGCTCCACAGTGCCCATCTTGAGGTGGAAAAAGTTCAGGCGAACAAGTCCAGCAGGGTGGCTCAGCAACCTTTGCAACGAGCGCGGCCAAGGCCCAGCATGCGCACCTACGCTATTTTTCCAGCTTTGCGCGAGATGATAAATCTGTTCTGGAATGTTTCCAGGTTGCCATCTTTGATTGTCATTGGTTTGTGATTCTTGCCAACCATACCCTTTGGAGCATGGCTGCGTGGCTTCATCATTCCTTCTTTCAAAAACTAGACGGTTGGCCCGAGAGGGAGAACGGTGATGTTATAGCAGCGTCAAGTATGACAGCCGAAATTTCACAGATGAATGTAAAGATGCGATGATGATGATGATGATGATGATGATGATGATGATGATGATGCTAATGATGTTGATTAGGAAGATGATGAAGATCACTATGATGATGATGATGATGATGATGATGATGATGATGATGATGTTGGTGATGATGTTGATGATGATGATGATGTTGATGATGATGATGTTGATGATGATGATGATGTTGATGATGATGATGTTGATGACGATGATGATGATGACGATGATGATGATGACGATGGGGAGAAAGCTGTGAAGAAGAAATCAAAAACACGGCGTTGACCACAGCAAAATCTACCGCAGCCAAACGTACCGCGCCAAAACATACCAAGACAAAACCTACCAGAGCAAAATGTACCAAGACAAGACGTACCATGACAAAACCCTCCAGAGCAAAAACGTGCCAGAACAAAACGTGCCAAAGCAAAACATACCAAAACAAAACGTACCAAGCCAAAAAGCCTACCACAGCCAACCGTACCCCAACAAAAACGTACCAAGGCACAACATACCAAAGCAAAACGTACCATGACACAACGTCGCAGAGCAAAACCTACCGGGACACAATGTAGCAGAGCAAAACGTACCAAGACAAAACGTACAGCAGCAAAACGTACCAAGGCAAAACGTACCACAGCAAAAAAGTACCGCCGCAAAATGTACCATGACACAACGTGCCGAAGCAAAACGTACAACGTACCACAGCAAAACGTACCGGGCCAAAACGTACCAACACAAAACATACCAGAGCAAACCAACACGTACCAGAGCGAAACGTACCAAGACAAAACGTACCAAAACCAAACGTGCCAGAGCAACGCGTGCCAAGACAGAACGTACCCAAGCAAAACGTACGGGAAAAAACGTACCACAGCAAAACCTACCAAGACAAAACATACCAAGACCAAACGTACCAAGACAAAGCTTACCAAGACAGAAGGTACCTCAGCAAACTTTGCCACGAGACAACGTACCAAAGCAAAACGTACAACGTACCACCGCAAAACTTTCCAGACCAGAACAAACCAACGCAAAACGTACCAGAACAAGACGCGCCAAAACAAAACGTACCAAGACCAAACGTACCGAGACACAACGTACCAAAGCAAAACGCAGAACGTACCACAGCAAAACGTACCTGACCGAAACGTACCAAGACACAACGTACCAAGACCAAACGTACCAAGACACAACGTAACAGAGCAAAACGTACCAAGGCCAAACGTGCCACAGAAACTCGTGCCAATGCGAAACGGGCCAAGACACAGCGTACCAAAGCAAAACGTACAACGTACCAGACCAAAAAGTACCAACACAAAACGTACCAGAGCAAAATGCACCAAGGCAGAAAACGAGATCCAAAATCCCAATTTCACCCGGGTTTTTGACGATCAGCGTCCAGGAAATGCGAAGTGGTCACCGCCAACACTTCAAAATTGCAATCTTACCCGCGTTTTTGACACGAAACAGCCGACGCCTCAAAATCGCATTTTTCACCGCCGTTTTGGAGCCGGCCACCGCAGAAAAGTCAAAATGGCAATTCTACCTCTTAGTTTGTGACGTTCAACGTCCACGAAGCACAAGACAATCACCGCCAGCGCTTCAAACTCGCTTTTATTTGACTTAATTTTTGACGTCGGATGGGCACGAAGCGCCGCACATGTCACGTTTCGTGGCGGTCCAGCGGCGCCGCCCCGGCCTTAGAAAAAGAAGGAAGAAGAGCGAGAGAGAGAGAGAGAGAGAGAGAGAGAGAGAGGGAGAGGGAGAGAGAGAGAGAGAGAGAGCGAGGGAGGGAGGGAGGGAGGGAGATGGAGAGAGAGAGAGAGAGAGAGATCTTCAGATGTGAAAGTGAGCAGCTCTAGGTCTGCAGATGCAGGGGTGATATGAGGGTGTGAATAGCTAGATCTGCAGATGTGAGGGTGTGAAGATCTAGATCTGCAGATGTGGGGGTGTGAAGATCCAGATCTGCAGATGTGAAGTGTGAAGATCTAGATTTGCAGATTTGCAGGCGTCAAGATGATGAGATGCAGATGTTGATGGGCTGACGTGATCATGTGAAGATGTGTATTTGCTGATGTGGGGATGTGAAGATGTTGATGCGCAGATGTGACGATGTGAAGATGTTCATGTGCAGATGTGATGATGTGAAGATGTTGACGCGCAGATGTGATGATGTGAAAATGCCGCTTTGCTGATGCGATGATGTGAAGATGTTGATGTGCAGATGTGATGATGTGAAGATGTTGATGTGCAGATGTGATGATGTGAAGATGTTGTTGTGCAGATGTGATGATATAAAGATGTTGATATACGGTTGCTTTTTTACCAAGAACCCTGCGCAGGCGCGCTCTGGAATCAAAAATATCCAGGGGCAAACCTTGTCGCGAGACCTTTTAGCCCACAGCTTCGGCTTTTAGGCTTTGACAGCAAAATTGGGGCGGCGCGCGATGGCCTCCCCCGACACGGCTTTGAACCGAGGAAGCTTCCTTAGAACCCCGGGCCTGCGACCGGAGGCCTGTATATGGTGCGGGCAGGCAATGTTTGGGGCCACCCCAAGCACTAAAATCTGAGGCGGCGCAGTTTTGGTAACAGCGGGAAACCTTGTGGGAATGGCCTTTAGGCCCCGTCGGGCTTCCACGCATCCACCCATGTGGCAGGTCAGAAATGTGCCAAAATGAAGCGGCGCTGTAAAAAAAAATGCGGCGTAATTACAATTCAGGAAGGTTTGCCGGGGGCCCAGGCCAGCCACGACGACAGGTCAGCTGCTGTATTTTTTGTGATGGGGCAGATGAAGGGTCAGTTGCGTGGATTTATTCGGGCATGTTCTTATTCGGATTTTTTTCAAGCAGATAATTTTTATTTTTCCAATTTTTACACTTTTATTTGGAAAAATTTGAAAAAATATTTGCCATATTTTGGAAAAAGAAAAAATTCGAAAAAAACGGAGCTCTATTTTCATACATGATGTATGAAAATATCGCTGTAGCGTTTAAAAGCTGAAAGGTAAGTTTTTTGTTCGATCGAAATTTGCACTAACTTGTCATCTCCCAAGTGAAAAATAATTAGCCCCGCTGGAATTTTTAGCGATCCGGAGATTTAAAAAATTTTACCATGAATGCCGGTATTTTTTACGGTTTTAGAATATATATAATTTACTGCCCGGACTTTTCTAAAGTTTGAGTTTTTTAATTTTACCAGGACTAGCCATAATATCCCCGAATTTGCCAAATATTGCCTGGACCCTACATGGGAATTTATTGAAACGCCTCGGTGTTTTAATTTTGAAATTTAAAAAATTGAATTCTTTTAAAATGGATTCTTCTTTAAGATTGGTAGTACTTATTTAAATATTTCTTTAGAAAAATATTTTATTAAATGATATAATGTGATCAAAAAATGCATTCCATGAGGTTGGCACGTGATATGGGTTGGCGGTCATAAGATTCCATTTCCAGCTGGCAGCTAAGGGGACGCGCCCTTTGCGCCGACTGCCACTCTCGTGGCTCAAGCATGGGAAAACACGGGCCGCAGGTGCAACTGACTTGGTTTGGTTTCCCTCCGGTTCGCTGCCGATTTCACATTGGTAGCGGATTTGGGTAATTCCGTTCCTTCACAAAATCGCCTGGCCGGTGACGCCATGTCGTCGCTGGCGTACCTCAAGTGGCGCAGGCATCTCGGTTGTGGCCGCGATGAGATCCAGACGACTGAAGGGAAGCAGTCGGGTGGAGCGCCAAGGTTCAACGGCGATCCAACAGCACTTCAGGAGTACAGCTACCGAGTGAAGCTGTGTGAAGCGAGGGAGAGCGGAATGGACGCTGCAGAGCTCAAGAAGAGAGGACCTCTAGGCATTCGCTTGGCGGAAGGCCTTTCTGGAACCGCTTTGCAGGTGGTCCGAAACATGGACGCTGATGTCTTGGCAAAGAAGGATGGGCCTACGTCCTTGGTGAAGGAGCTGACCAAGGCGTTGAGGCCGAGACGCCAGCAAGAGTGCCACGAGCTTTACAATGCCGGGGCACAGCAACACGGCGTTTTGAGCCGTTAGTACGGCGAGCCAACGACATCATTCATGCTACGTCCAAGAACATCGTATAAGATGCTCTTGGACCTCGATGTTAAGATGTCTCTTCCCGATGGCATTTTAGCAGAACAAATCCCCATGACAGCAGGAGTGAGCGAAGACCGCAAACTCATGACTGTGGAGAAGATCAGCAATGAGCTTGCGGCGCAACATGCTCATATCCATGAACATGAGCTTCGCAGGTGAGCAGATGCGTTTTCGGCAAATCCAGAAGGAAAAAGCGTTTTGGCCCTCGGAATCCCAGCTGGCAGGCGGCTCATTATGCAGGTGAAGATGGGTCAGGCTACTATCATGACACGAAACAGGCCCTCTCTCAGTCGCTGGGCGGCTATGAGGATGCCGATGACGACGCGATCGCCTATGCGCACACGGAGGACGATGAAGCCACGAATGGGGATGAAGTGATCATGCAGGCCTACACCGGCATGTTGACAGACGGCTTCGATGACACCGACCAAGCGCTGTGGAGTATGCGGCGGTGTTGCTTCAAGCGGTGTCAGAAGCCTACACGGTTGCTGAGCGGGCCAAGAGGAGTGGACGCTTCGGTTTTCTTGGAGACCGAAATTCCTGGGAACCTACTCCAAAGGAAACGGGCCCGGCAAGTTCAGTCACGAGGAGGAGAGGAACCGCATCGCTGCATTGAAGGGTCTCGCTTCATGCCGAGCCTGCGGGCAACAAGGTCACTGGAGCACTGACCCAGTCTGCCCAAAAGGTGGTGGCAAGCGTGGCAAGAAAGGGAAGCCATTCGCTTCTCCATCGAGGTCACCGTCCAGTTCATCCTCACTGCAGAGTCGTGGACGGGGCAAGGGTAACTCCGTGAAGTGTATTTCACCGTCAATGAGTATGACAATGAAACGACCACAGGCTCCAAGGCCTACATGTTCAATGCCGTGCCACCTCCATCTTATTTGGTGCATGGTCAAGTGGCTCGTGATGAGGAGCTTTCGCCGGATCAATTGCTGGATATGGCCATTCAGCGTGCTGGATTTCAGTCTGTGGCTCAAACACAAGCCCTTCCTCCAATTTCAGATGATGATGATGATGATGCTGATCTTGAGATCGTCGGTTTCTCTATGGTCCCCAATGATTTGGTTCCAGGCAATCCCACGGCCACGATCCAAACTTCGGTTCCCTCTTCCATGGTTGCCCCTTTGCCTTTGACGAGCAGGGTTGATCTTCCTGAAGTACCAGCTCAAGAGGTTGCTCATGGCCCGGTTTCGTCAGGATGCGTCCGTGCCAATGTGACTCGAGCTGGAAGCAATGGGTACCAAAGAATTCTGACGTGCAAAGATTGCGGCGTTGTGCTTGGGAGAACCAAAGTGAGTACCCAGAATATGGCAACTAGGGAACCCAGTGAATGCCGACGTGAACGGAAGGATTTCAGGGGAACGACTGGCGCTATTTGGAAGTGGCGTTGCAAAGATTGTGGCATGGAAAGGAGTGGATGGAAGCAGCTTGGTGAACCTGGTCGGGCTGCGTCGGTCTCAGTCTCTTCAGCCTCATCTTCCTCAGCGGCGCCGTCCCAACGTGGCGAACCGGTAGATCAAGTGGATCGCGTCTTCCAGATGATGGCTACCACAATGGAGATCTATCGCGAGATGGGTGCAGTGGTTGGCCCGGGGCAGTTGGACATCATGTATGCAAAGCGTCGGCAGAACATTTTCGGAGGACTTCCAACTTCAGTGCACACCAGGACAACATTTGCGAGACTTCCAGCTGCAGTGGCAACAAGTTCGCCTCCGAGGGCAATGGCAACAGCTACTCCTACAACTTCATCGGCGCCATCTTCGTCGGCTGCGGTGGTGGAAGGCACGCCGGTGGAAGTATGGAATTTCTCTGTGGATGACTGGCGTGAAGCTCGTTTGCGCATTGGTGTTCACAAGGGCAAGCTGCATCGTCGAATGTACTACGAAGAGATCAGCTATACCAAGTTCCTACAGACCAAGCTGGAGCAGGGCGCTTTGAAAGAGCCTTCGCTGATCAACTATGCTAAGTATGCTGCTCACCGAGGTCAACTTGAAGCTTTGACCAATATGGCTGTGGATGAGGAGTTTGACTTCACCGAAGACGGCCGGGTCGCAATCGTGGACACTGGATGCGCCTCCGCATGTTACGGTGAGTTGCGGATGCAGAACTATGAGAAGATCATTGGGAAAACAATTCCCTTGGACTTTCACAGGAGTTGGCGGACAGGTTCAAGTTCTCAGAAAGCGCAGCATTCCTGTGGTCTTCAAGATGGTGGATGGTACTTTTGCCCAAGGCGTTAGCAAGCCAATCGAGATTGCTGGTGGCAGGGCTCCTCTTCTGCTGAGCACGTGTGTTCAGAGGACATTGGGCTTGGTGTTGGGTTTTCACGCCAATTCCATCTTCAGCCATGTTTTCCAAGCACAACTTGGAGCGGTAGATCGAGATGGTCTTCCTGGACTGGTGTTGCTTCCGGGGGACGTTGAAGCTCCTCAAGTGGCGATGGTGGCTCAGCACATTCCCTTACACTTGGAGACGATGGATTTCAATGGCTGTGGTTCCCCTTTGGGCTCGGGAAAGTACAGCCTTGTGATTGATGCCACCGAGGAGATCGCTGAAGAGAAGACCCTGGAAGATTTGCTTGGCGTGGAGAACAACCGCGTGGACTTGGCTGGATGCCTTGTAAAGGCTTTGAGCAAAGGTCAAAAAAAAACATCTCCAGGAGTCCTTGGAAGAGGCGGGTCGTGAAGGCTATGCCTTATGGACTACTTTGCGTAAGAGCAAAAAGCATTCTCATCAAGCTCACCACTTTCTCCCTCGGGGTTGCAAATCATTTGTCCTGGAGATTTTTGCAGGCGCGGCCACTTTGACATATCTTGCAGCCTCCATTGGATTTCGGGTGGCCAAACCAACCGACTTGAATTTTGGAGGCCCGACGCATGATTTGCTGAACCCAAGACGTCGCAAGGAAATCTTCCAGAGAATTGAAGAAGATGACCATTCTTGCTTCCCATATCTCCAGTGTGCGGACCGTGAGGGCACAATTCAGGCCTTGAATGTTGCAAAAGATCCCTCCTATGCTGGCAAGCTCGCTGAGCAACGGAAACAATGGTACCCCGTCATTCAACGGTTGACTTCACGGGTACGAAGTCGGCCGGAGAAGGGCAGAGAGGTTCTCTTCGAACAGCCGTGGCCATCTGCTATGTGGAAGTTGAAGTGCGTGGAGGACATGATGGAAGCGGGCTTGGAGAATGCTGTGACGGGAGAACCCTTGGAGAGAATCAAGTTGGATCAGTGCGTGTACGGCTTGCATGACCGGGATTCAGGTTTACCGCACAAGAAGCCCACGGGCCTTCTGTTTTCCCTCGCAGCACATGAAGCTTCGTCTTTGTGATCTTTGCGATGGTAGCCATGTATCTTTGGAAGGTGGGCGCCGTACCAAACGTGCTCAGGAGTGGCTTGACCAACTGCGGGAGGAGATGCTGATTGGAGCTTATGAGGAGATGGCTTCAAACGTGGTGAAGTATGCCTTTGTGTCCGAAAGTTTTGCAGAACAGATGCAAGAGGACGGTCCTTTAGATGTTGTTCGCTCCACACAGGATCTGGCGCCTCAGATGTTGCAGAGAAGGATAGTGGACTTCAACGAACTGGATCGAGAAGAGGACTTTGAGGATGATGACAAAGCTGACCGTATGGCTATGATTCAGGAACGCAAGCGCAGGGAGAGCTGGCTGAAGTTGCCCAAGGACAAGAGGATTGCCATTCGTCGATGACTGGACACTGCAGCGTTCCAGCGATGATCAGGATGTTGAAGGCTTCAGCTGCAGATCAAGATCTGATCAAGGGGGCAGAGTTCTTTTCCCGTCAGGTTTGTAAAGAGGCTGCCAAGAAGGAAAAGCCCAACGCGTCCCGTCCGATGAAACCGAGTTGGGGACAGAACTTCCAACTATGAGCTGTCTGCAGATGTCTTTGAGGTCAAAGATGCAGAGGGACAACGTCATGGAGTTCTTTCATTGGTGGATGTGGCTACTCGCTTTCACCTTGCAGCTCGGGCGTGCGGCGGTGGAATTCCTAGTTCCAAAGCTTGCGCTGACATTATCAACCTGGTTTGGTTGACAGGGGCTGGTGTTCCCCAGGACTTCATTGCGGACCCGGGAGTTCATAATAGAGGCAAGGTGGCTGATCTTTTGACTTCTCATGGATGCGAGATTTGACAAGCAGCTGCTCGTGGACCTTTCCAGATTGGAACCGCTGAAAGACATGGTGGACTTTTGGAGGGGGTTCTGAATCGAGCGATCCATGACATGCAGATTTCTGGAGCTGACGCAGGGGCAGCCTTGGTGTTCGAATGTGCCGGGGTGAAAAACCCTCGAATGAATGTTGGTGGGTATAGCCCTGCACAATGGGTCATGGGTGTCCAACCTCGTGATATTTCCAGCTTGATCGACCACCCTTTGACGAGAACATCGGTGTTCATCAGGCAGTGGCGGATGTGGAAACTGGAGAAGAAGGAGGCCAAGATCGTTTCACCTTGCAACTGCTGACGAGGCAGTATGCCAAGGAGGCTTATGCCAAAATTGATTCATCCATGAGGATCAGAAAAGCGATGTTGAGGAAGAGTGTACCTCTTCGTGGACCATACCACCCCGGAAACCTTGTGTCCTTTTGCAAGAAAAGCAAGTGGTATGGACCTCGTTGGGTTCCAGCCAATGCAGGGCGTTCATCGCTGCGGCTGCTCCATTTTGGAACGACATTGCTGGTTCCTGAGACCAGCTGCCGTCCTTCGACATCCCACGAGATCCTGAAGAAGCAGTACTTGGAGTTGCGACCTGCAAGGAAAAGAAAGAGGACCATGCTGTTTGACAATGAAGATGAGATGCTCGATGATGCTGAGTTGGTTCCCTTCCAGGACGACATGGAGGATGTTGGAAATCTTCGGGATTCGGGCCCGGCACCCTATGTGGACTTGCAAGGGGTCGGACCTGGAGATGAAGGAGATGGACCATCCGGAGTGATTGCTATCCCGGAAATGCCTATGGAGGCAGATGCTGAACCAGCACTTTCGCCTCATGCGCCTTCATCGTTGGAATATGCTCCAACAACACCGGCTACAACACCAGTGACGCCGCTCGCTTCACCAGCAGATGGGATTGATGTCTTGATGCCTCCTCTTGGGCTCGATGGACAAGCGGACCAGGCAGATGTGGAGATGAATGATGTTAATGCGCCGGTCCCTTCGGGAGGAATTCACAAATAATGCCCTTCCATGATTTAGCCGTCCACGGGACTGGGAAACTGCTCCGGATCAAAGGGCTTCTACACCGCTTCATGCCCCGTCGGCCGCTTTGCCGTAACCAACGCAATTGACACAAGCCCTTCGACGGAGGGTTGATGTATTAGATGGCGTGCCTGTGCGGCGACGCGCAATTTTTTCCGGTGAGCAAGCAGACGGATATGCTTTCCTGGCAGCGCGGAAGTTGAGCAAGTACAAGGAGAAGAACCAGAAGGTTGGCGCTGGGAGAGAGGTGGCCTTTTCCAAGGAGACGCTAGAAGTTCAGGAAGGGGTGATCGAGGTACGAAAAAAGGAACGGGGAAACTGGAGGAGGTTCTCAAAAGGGAAGCTTTTGAAATGAAGGATCTAGAGAAGCTTCGCCGGGATGAGCCTACCTTGTAAATTATTCCAACAAAGTGATTGATGTGGACAAAGCTGAAGCTGGCAAGCCTACGCAATTGAAGTCGGGATCGGTGGGTCGAGGTAATTTGGAAAATATTTCCAAGATGTCGGTAAACTCCCCAACTTATTCGCAGCCAATAATGTTAAAAGATATATTTAAAGTTTTTACCACATGAACCTTCTCTGGATAGGTAATATTTTAATTTTTTTTTAATTAAAATTTTAAAATAAATTAGAATTTAATTTTTTTGTTTTTTTAAAATTGCATGTTAAATAAAAAATGTAATGGTAAATATTATATGGTGGAAATTATATTTTATGGAATAAAGGTTATTTTATAAGGTTGATATAAAATTATAAATATTAAATTTAAAAATTATTATTTTAAGATAATTTTTAATTAGCCGGTATTTTAAAGTTTGGTAAATTTTAAAATTTATATTTTTAAATTGGTAATAATTTATATGGATAATTTAATTTAAATAGATGGTTTTGAAATTAAAAAAAACTATATAAATATTTTTATTTTAATTAAATTA
>VSDK01021344.1:573380-586953 GCA_009767595.1 Symbiodinium kawagutii
ATATATTTAAAAAAAAAAAAATTAAATATAAAAATTAAAAATAAAAAATTTTATTTAGAAGAATTTTTTTATTATATTAAATTTTTAAAATTTATATTTTATTAAAATTTAATTTAAAAATTTATATTTGGAAATTTTAAAATTATTTTTTTTTATTTAATTTTTTTTTAGAAAGTTTTATTTTATTTAAATTTAAGGAATTTACCATATATATTGTTTTTAATATTTTTTTGGGGACCTTTGGAATTGGTAGTATTATTTAATAATTTTAAAAAAGAATTATTCTTTATTTAATTATTTTTTTCCTTAAAATTTTTTATTTAAAATTTTAATTTGAAATTTTTAATTCAAAAACCTATTTTATTTGGAGGTGTTTCCTGGGCAGCCTTTCTTGGAATTTTTTTTTAAGTTTATCTACAAACCTTGAAGTATAATTTTTTATTACCAAGACACATTTGGGAATTCTGATATTAGATATTTTACTTGGGGCCTTCTCTCGGCGAACCTTACCTTCTTGTAAACTACTTTTTGGAAATTTTGGAATTTCTGTATGAAAATTTTTCCCTCGGGTCAAGAGCTTTGACAAAGCATTGTTTTTTAAATTGTATTCCCATTCGCTAATATGGGAATTTTTCTGATAACCAAATATATCCTCCCGGCAATACAAAAAATAAGCGGTTGTCTGAAATAAACACCTTTTCCAAGTTGATGCTACCAACTTAGCGACAGTTAATTAAAATTAAGGGAAAAGGGAGGAGGCTCTGCAGATTGGTGCCTTCGATTCACGGCCGCAGAAATTTCACAGATTTCATTCAAATTTATAAAATTTTCCCAAATATTTTCAGCCGATGTTGCCAGATATTTATCCCAATTACATTTCGCTGAAACCTTTTCCCAATAAATAACATCTAAGCTTTTTTCAAGGTATCAGAAATGACTGTGTGTTCAATTGCTGTGTTTCTGGAATATTGCTTTCCGGATAAAAATTACGAGGGACAGTATCAAATCTAGGAAATTCTGCGTGAACAAAACGGGGGGTTTCGTATGCAGCCTTGAACACCAACTTGGGGCAGAAGTGATGAAGCCATGGCCACGGACGGAAAATGTGGCTGCACCATTTTGCAGGATAAATTTTGAACTGGATCCATGTGAATCCGGTCCTTCTAAAACTTTTGAATGCTTTGGGCTGCAAAGATCATTGAACCGAGTGCATGGGGGAGCTCTTAAATTATTATGAGGGTTTGGGATATGACCTTCTTCACTCGAAGGGATGGGAGGTGGCTTTTCTTTTTCGTGGCTGGAAGCTGGCCAGCAGAGCGCAGCGAGATACAATGGTTTGCAAAAATTGTGGCTTCTTGTCAAAAATTGCCAAATTTTGCTTTTTTTTCGGGTGGGCAATACTATTCTTATTGCCAGATTGAGTGAAGCCGTATAGCTGCATGACATGGTACATTTTTTTTCAACATTTCATTTTCCCAACAATTCAAGCTTTGAAATTGAAAAGCAGAATGTCGGGGACGAGAAAACATTAAAAAAATCATATTCTGTTGAAAAAAATGGAAAAAAAACAATGTGTTTCCACAAAATGAAAAATTGTTTGTATCCAAAAAAAAATTTTGAGGATTCTAGAGGTTTGCCTACAAGGAGAAAGTGGTATAGCTTAGTGCAATTTCAAACGTTTTTTTTCATTTTTTTTGCCGCAAAATAAGGGGCACAGATTTTTTGGAAATTTTGCAAAAAACAAATTAGAACATCAGCTGGGAAGTGTGCTTCATCACAAATCAGAATTTGTCAGGAAAAAAAAATTGCTTCGCAAAACAAAAAAATTTGCAAATTCCCATCTTTGTTCACACAACATTTTTTTCATAATTTCTAGATTTGTAACCTTGAATTTTGAAGAAATGTTCACATGTTTGACCTTGGCATTGACAATTGAATCTTATTGCGCTTTGTGCCAACGTGTCTTGGCCAAAATTTTGACATTTTTTTTTGCTTTTTCGCTTCGGATTTTTTTGGATATCATTGTTTGGATGTCTTGGAAAATCGATCTTACCCTCTGTTTCTTGGAAGACAAAAAAAAAAATCTGAAAATTTCGGTGTCAAATTTTGCTTGCGATCTTCGACTGGCCTTGCGTGTCTGGCGGCAGTTCCTGTGTCTTCTTCAATTTTCCTGTTGTGACCGTGTTTTGAATTTGCAGTTGGAATCCTTTCAGCACACTTTGTTCTGCTGGATAATTTTGGGGGTCATTGCGTTCGACTCGGGATTTGAATGTGCTCAATGGTCTCCCTTGTTGTGTTTTGCTTTTTTGGGTTTGGCACGAAAAACGTCCACAAATCCACATAAGTTTTTCACATTTGAACAATCAGTTGCCGATTTTGAATAAAAATAACTTGAGCCAATTAAACCCAAAACAAGACGGCAAACATTTGTTTATCCCACCTTGCTGTCCCCAAACAAAGGTCCAGCTCCACATTATTTAATGATTTGTTTTGCTTTTTTTTGTTTCCATTTCAGGTTTCCCAAGAAAAACGTCAACTTACCCACACAAGATTCTTACAATCAAAAAATCATTTGCGAGTTCTGAATGATAAACTTTAAGCCAAGAAAAAATAACAAGACGGCAACAATTAGTATATCCCACGTCGTGGTCCCCGAACAACAGGCCACCTTCACATCCGTTTTCTGAATGACGAAAACATTCCAACATCAGGGCGTTCCATTTTTTCGGTTCATTTTTGGAATTTTTGTCAATAATGAAAAACAAACCCAGTTAGCCAAAAAAAATCTGAAAAATTGTTGTGAAAATTGCCCGTGTCTTTTTTCAATCTTGTTCTGGCATCTTGTTTTGAGAAAACAATGAGAGAGGAAGTTTCAGTTACTCAAAGAAACGCTGTCAAAAATATGAAGGCATTTTTATCACAAAAAACATCCAATCATTGTTCCACAAATCCATCTGTAACTGTTGTTTTTGGAACCCGCTGTGGATGTGGGATTCAAACGGGCGAGAATCATGTTTGATTGGTTGTTTGTGTGAAATCATTGTGGATTGTGCAAAATTGCTGCGTTTCTCTAGTTTTGGCAATGTTAAGTCAGCCAAGTGGAAAAAATAAGTGGGGGTGCAGGAAAAGGAAAATTTTTTCGTTTCAATGGTGATTTTTTGCCGCCCATGTCTAATATGGACCGGGCATGAATTTGATATTTTGAAAAAATCTTCCAAATTTGTTGCCGATTTTGTGGTTTGGGCATGGAGAATGCAAGCCCGCGCTCAGATTTTCTGGCATTTCTGGTCATAACAATATTGAGATTTTGGAATACAAAGAGAAAAAGTTCAGGACCAGGCGGACAACAATAATTCAATTATTTTGCGATTGTTTCATTTTTGTGGGCGGCCCAAACTATTCAACGTCGCGATAATTTTTTCATGTTTTGATGAGAATTTTTGGTGATGATCAGACTTGAAAAAATTCCGTGTGGCTTCAAGAGAATATGGACATGAGTGGCAAACTTTTTTCACCCCGTGGGGAGTTTCGCCAGTGGCATGCAGCCGTTGTGAAGCTTTTTTTCTGCGTTGCATGCAGGTTCGGACGATGGCCCAGTGCAGGAGTTGAGCGTGTACCAGCTGGCACATCATGTTCAACAGGCTGTGCCCATGGAATTTCTGTTCCTAGCAGGATTGCGGCTGCTCCTGCAATTTCTTGCCCAAAATGACCTCTGTACTGGCACAGCTGTTTTGCACAATCATGCCCTTTTGGGGCTCCGCCTCATGGTAAGCCGGTGTTCAGCAGAGTGTGGTATGGTGGCGTCAGCTGGCTAATGCAGATGCCCTGCCCAATGAGCTTCAAGAGCTTCACCTTGATGACACATGGGATGTTTTGCGGCCACATGTCCCCCTGATGCGCAAACAGTTGAACAGTGCTCGCAAGATCCATCTTGAACATGTTCGCTCATACGTGGAATTGCAAGCAACCTTTCGCTCACAGCACGCCACCTTCCAAGAGTTTGGCTGGCAGCATGAGGCCCAAGCTGTTGGTGCAAATCCTTCTGACCGAGGGGTGTGGACGTGCAGCGAGAGTGAAGCTGTTTTCCATTCCAAAACTGCACTGGCTGTGCATCAACGCCACCATCATCAAGTTCAGGCAGCTGTGAGACGTTTTGCAATTGACAGTTGCTGTCTTAGCTGTGGCAAGCAGTTGCACACCAGGCCCAGACTCATTCAACACTGGCATAGCGCGCCCACCAAATTTTGGATCACCATTTCCCGCAGATACCATCCCATGCCTTTGGACATGACCTTGGACCAGCGGGATCGAGAGAATGGTCTCCCGCTGCACCAGCATCGCCAGAAGACCATGGGGGAAGATCAGCACTGGCGCTGGTGCACTGATGAGGATGGCACAGGGTTTGTCCCTTCAATCTGCTGACGTGATTGGGGGTGTCACCCCTGAGGAATTGGAGTGTTGGTCCCAATGGGGCGCTTTGCCAGTTTCCAGGCGTGAAAAGAGTGAAGCTCCCAGTCTGTTTGCAGAACACATCAACAATGTCCCTCCGGATCTGCTTCAGATGGAATGCGATTCTTGCCAAGATGTAGATCGATGGACGGCACTTAGACACGGTGTCCCTCGACCCTTGGCAACCAATTGCAAGTATATACCCTTGCTGTTCTCCAGCCACAGAAGGCCCCATGACATTGCTTGTTGCCTGCAATGGAAAACTTCGCTGCAGCCGATGTGCGTGGACACAGCAGTGGATTGCGACCCGGGAAATATTTTCAACTCGCATCTGTGGATCGACCTTATCAAGACCCGAAAGGTCTTAGGAGCACACGCAGCTCCTCCATGCGAGTCTTATTCCATGGCGACCTGGATTCCTTGGGATGCACCTGACCAGCCGGCACCACGGCCTTTCAGAGATACCAATTTTCCCTGGGGCTTGACCGGCTGCACCTATCGTCAAGCCATCCAATGCCTTTTGGGGAATGTATTGATAATGCGGGCCACCATCCTTCTTACAATGGTATTTGGACAGGCCGGAGCCATATCGTTGGAACACCCCAAGGGGGTGCTTGAAAAACAGCAAGCTTGGTCTATTTGCGACCGTTGTCTGGTCAAATACCTGCTCCACTCACCAGCCATTCGATTATTTGCATTCCTCCAGGGGCCGCCCGGTCGGCCATTCAGTAAGCCGACTACACCGCTGTACGGAAGACTTGACGATTTGCCTCGCGCCATGTACGCTGCTTATCAGCCAGGATGGCGCCCTGTCGGTGACCCAGCGTGGCCGGAATGGGGCCGCCACAGCGGCAAAAAAGTGTCCTCGTCGAATGTGTGAAATTCTCGCTGCTCAAACTCATCGATGGTTTCAAATTTTCAGCCTCGTATGTTTACAGGCTGAAGGCTCTTTTACGAATGTGTAAGGTTCAGCAATTCACAATGCAAAATAGCCCCAATACAGTTTTCAGGCTCCTGGTGACCCGGCGTTTCTCGTGAGACTCAAGCTGCGTGGAAACAAACAGTAACCACTGTTGACCATAGTCATCCAACAAGAACAGTCTTGCCATTGGTCATTAACCGACCGCTAAACAGTTATCTTAGCCATTGGCCAACCGCCCTCCGTCAAGCCTGGTCTGGCTGCTCAGGGCCCAGAAGTTGCTCGAGCAGCCGCCGGACAAGCGAAGGCACGGCGTTGCGAATGGAAAACGCACTGGCTGCGCCTGCCGTTGTGTCATGCGTGACCCTAACAAATGGTTGCCCTTTGACTGGTGTTTAAAAGTTGCCAAATGAATGACGCTCACTAGTTCATGGTGGTTGGCTAATGATGATGGCAGGTTCATTGCTGGCGTTGGCGGCAAATAGATGGTGAGTTGATCGAGTGTAGTGGCTAGCGGTTGGTCAAGGAATACCCGGCCATCAATAACTTGGTCAAACAGGTTGGCTTGTTGGAAGATAATGTAATGTGTGATGAATCAATATTTGCTCTTTGGTCAGTTCATTGTTTCATGGTGGCAACAATGATAGCGCATACAACGGTCAATGATGGTTGGTTATGCGGACTACTTCTGTGTTTCAATGTCGGGCAACTCACGCTGCTGATTGACGAGGTTGCAGTGCCGCTACTATGACGCATGGAACCAAGTTTTTTGCTGGTGGGGTTGTCATTGGTTGAATTGGAACCTCATCCAATCAAGATGGTGAATGGTTGGCTGAGATGGGTTGATTTTCTTTGACTAAGGACCTCAAAGGCCTGGCTGTTCATTGAGCAAGCTAAGCGCAGGTGCCATTGCACCCGAAGCGCACCACCTGTTGTATACGTAAATACTTGGTTGAGGTGGGTGAATGGGCGGGGCCAACCCAGAGGAAATGATCCAATTTGTTTGATAATCAATTCTGGGTAAGGTGGGTAACGAACAGGGATCAATTCCAGCGACTTCACAGAGATGACTGCCTTCAACATGGATGTAACACGGATTTGGAACACGCGTCCTCTTGATCATGGTTTGTTGTTCTACAATCAAAGAAACAAAATTGCTGTGCAATGACAACCCGAGATATGCGGTTAAGCAAATTTGTTGTCATGCCTGCCTTATCCCTAAATCTTCTCGGTGATTTGTGGCCGTGGCTTGTGGACAATGGTGTTGCGTTTGTCAAGTGACATCTACATGCAAACATTGGTTCACTTCAATACACACATGCAACGGCGAATGCATGCTACATGTTGGATATCATCGCTGAGCATGTGTATTGCTACGTGTGTTGTGTTGGTTTATGTTCGCAACTGCTATCGTCTTACTAGTGTCATTGGAAGAAATAACACAACCGTTTGGAAACAGGGGATTTTCCAGTATTGATTTCCATCACTATTTGTTGCATGATCAATTTGGTAGCAAAACTATTTCTGATCACAAAATAACATGACGTGGTTCGAATCCAGGGTACTACAACTGTTACCAATTTTTTGGATAACATTTGTTTGGAACATACCCTCCATAAATATTCAATGGGTCTATGTGTGGATTTTCCATAGCAAAATTTCCGTATTTTTATGGGTATTAATTTCGGAAAATTTGGCAACATGTTTTTATCGATTTTCCATGCTTGATGGAACCAACAGCAGCGAAGCTGGTCAGCATTGCCTGGTCTCTGCATCCCCACGGCGCCATCATCTCTGTGTTCGCGATCATCTTGTTGAAAACCACTGTCAACTTCTTGAAACATTGAGACGGATTCCCGGTGAGGCAATTTGGCTGGCGGAGAGGTTACCATTCAAATGGTTTGATGAATCGTTGATTCAGTTGATGAAATGTCTTGCTTCATTGTGAAATTCGCGTTCATTCGTGGTCATTTCATGGTGCATTGATCCACCGTGAATTCACGGTTCATCAATGGTTGATTCACACTTAGGGGTGACATTTCCGAAAGTAGCGAATAATGTTGGGTTAGCGTAGCTGGTGGTAAATCTTTTGCCTTCGAACACGTGGCTGGAAAAACCCGTTTACGGGGTAAAGCCTGGGGATTCCCGATCAATGCGTGTCCAAGAAGTCGTGTAAAGAGCATTCTCAGAAGGGTTGATCTGAGAGAGGTCATGTACTGGTCTCTGAACCTCATGGGTTACGTGGGTCACTGGTCGCCCTGGGCTTGGCAACAGCTCTAAAGGAAGAAAGCACGGAAACAGAGCCCACGTGGCTCCTTTGGCGCGGCACAGCACATCATCTTCAGATCCGAGGTGCTATCGTGGTTGAAGCGGTGTGTCGGCAGCTACGGCTGGACACGGAGATACGCCGGTCGTCCATCGTTCATTTGGAGCTGGACAAACTGACGAAGGTCTGTCTTTCTTTGGCTTTGCCCTTGAAGCCACCCCGGACGCAAGCAGGCCCCGAGGAGGTTCGAACTAGAGGCTGTGGCCTTGCTTGTTTTGTTCCGAAACTAGTAAACGCAATGTAAACGGCTGGTCATAATCGTCCTGCTGTATTGCAAGGTGGTTTTCTCGTGGCACGCGCAGCATTAGGTGAACTTCAAAGTTCCATCTGTGGACGGCCCGCGTACACGCAGGCTCCAAGCCCAAATCAACGTCTACGCTCATTTCGATTGCTTGTGTTTTCCAACTTCAGGTATTGTCCATTGGTTTCCACTCTGACTATGTTGGGCTTCGGCCCAACAAATTTTTTGTTCGAATTTTTGATGTGCTGGGATCGGTTTTCAACAGCCTCTTTCTTCTTGTGGCTTCTGCATTTTTACATTTTTGGGGAGCTGTAGAGCGGTCGAACTTTCCCCATCAACTGTGGTTTGAAATGGGCCAAACCTCCCTCCCCAGCGTTGGAGATATCCTTCTCAGAGGATTTGCATTTTTTGTCTTAAGCAAATTTATGGATGCATCAGCTACAACTGCCCAGATTAGTTTACCAGAAGGTATGAACCAATCACAAAGCTTGTGAAGGCACATGGGAATGTTCGGCAACGAAGGCTATCAAACCCCAAACCCACCTGGATACTGGCAACAACAAGGTGGTCAACCGGTGGCGGCGGCTGATGTATCACCTTTCGTTGGTGGGGTCCATTTGTGGTGGTTAATAGGTCTAGTTAGATGGTATAGGCCAGCCAATGATTGGAGAACACCACCCTGTGCCTAGTTGCGAACATCATTCGCACGTGCAAAACCACTCCTGCCGGGGCTACGATAGAGAACCGGGAATATTAGTGAGAACCACAGGGGAGCCAGCCATACCAATGACCAACAACAAGATAACGGGACCATGCCGCTGGAAGTTAGCATTGTTTCACTTTTTTTGCGAACTTGTTTTGATGATTCATCGTTAAGTTCTGAGTGGTTGAAATCTTTTTTAGTCAAATTTACCAAAGACATCAACAATTCATCCACTTCCCAAAAAACAATACCTCATATCTCTTCATCGGATACTTGGGCTTAGTTGCCGCATTTTTGCCCTTCAATTTGCATACATGGGCCCAGATGCGCATACAGTAATGCAACTTGCATTTACACAGGTACACTACATTCATGTGTTCATTCACGCATGTGTTTGGTAAAAACATGGAGGTTTATACTTATTTGTATGCATTTGTCTCTTTTTTTTGGGTGTTCATATGTACATGTATATATTTCTATGATGGTTTTTCAAAATCAGGGACCCGACAAATCATCCCATGTTAACCATTTATTCATAGTAAACCATGCATTTGTGACGTTTCCAATTTTGAGAAACCATCAGCTAGTAATTGTTTAACCGTGATTCTTGGTGATTAACCCCTATTAACTACTATTAACCAACCACTATGGCTGGTTAACCATGATTCTGGTTGTTTAACATACTCTGGTGATTTAACAGCCACCAAGTAACCAACCATAGGTTCGATGTTTTGGATATTTACCTCCGCCCTGCTACAGCGTTCAGGTGAAGCTCCCAGTTTCGAGGAGATCCAGCGGTGGTGCCGAAGCCCACGGCGGTTGCTGTTCTATTGAGTGAAAATATAGTAGCGTTTAATAGTATATTGACATTCCGCTAGTAAATGATATACTAATATTAGTATATGTAAAAAGTTTCAATCAAAAGCACATACTCTACGAAATTTAATCAACATTGAACCACTAAATATAATTATATTTAACGCTATTGTATTAAATAGTACAAAATAGATTGACATATATTGAATAGATAATGAAATTTATATTTCTATTGCTAGTGCAAACATTCCACTAGTAAATGATATAGTAGTATAAATATGTTTGATAGTATGTTTCTATTGAAATTGGTGTTGATGAGGGAATATATTAATATAAGCAATTCCTTAGTATCTTAATTCTGTGAGGCTTAGTGTATGATTTTTTTAACATATATTGTCAGAAAAAATGATTTTTTCAAGACGGCAGTAAATACAATAGAGCTTCATAGGAGTTGACAAGAGTTGAGATCATAAAGAATATTGATAACGGGTGAGGATAGTGGATTGTCCTTGGCGAATTTGGTGTTCAATGTTGATCGAGAACAACGGTTGATCGTAGTAGGTAACTATGGTTCACAATAAATAATGTCAAGCATTGGTAAGTCTTGGCTGCTTGTAATGCCTAATGCTGGCTATTTGTGCTTCATAGTTCCGGACAATATTGATTAGGAACGATGATTGATTTTACCAGTTGATTATCTTGTTTAGTTGTTCGTATTGTTTTTGAACAGTTTTTAACGGTTCATAGCAGTTGCCAACCCCGTCAGAAATTGTTGGGATTAGCCACCATCATGATTTGTCAGCGATGGTTATGTATTGGAATGTTTGGGTTTGCCTTCTTGGAAATAGCGCGTTTATCGTTTAAAATGTTGGATTTACCATCACTTGTAGGTTCGCTTAGCAGAAAGTAAAACGTATCGCAACTTAATCATCCGTCAATCGTACCGGTGATTTCTATGCAATACGAATTACCATCGACTGTTTTGTTAGGTATCAGGATTCAGAGGCCTCCGCTAGTATTTGGTCTATTCAACCATGATGGATAGATTAGCAACCGAATCATCCAGTGACCGGGAATCAAGGATGACAAAATTGCAAGATTCATGGTGACTGATGTGCATTTGGCGCTAATGCTTCATGTGGCCCTACTTGAATTTCTCACGCGAGATGTCCATTTTGTTCCCAACTCAGTAGCTTTGAGCACCTACATAACAACATTTCATGGAAATTCCAGGGCCTTACCTTGGACGCCGAGAAGCTGCCAAGGGTACCCCCCTCGTATTTGGAGGTGCCATGGGAAAACCACGGATGACGAGTCATGACTCTTCGAAATCGCACGAAGGCCATCCCCAAATTGTCGGCAATTACGTATGGTCACTGAGGTTCGCTGCTCCAGTATTGATGCAGGCGTGTTACACAGCCGTGACTAGCACCATGATTTTGCATCCATATGTTTCCTGGTTGTTCTCATGTCGTTGTTGGGCCATTCATTGGTTTCTATATCCCAAAGGAAGCATCCACTGGTGACACACCACGGTGAAACCATGCACTGAGGTTGGATTGGGACTCACGTGGCCGAGATGAGATTGCTGAAGCTGTGGCTGCAGAGCCCGCGTTAAGCACTGGTGTTTGAAACGGCTAGCTTGTCATTGCTGGTCAGGCATGCATACTGTCTGTGGAATTTAGCAATGTTTAATGATGCTTAATTAATTAGTGACACCATCGATTGATTGTCGTAGACCAAAATCGACAGAAATGCATGATCGGCGATTACGGCCGAAACTATACCAGCTAATTGTCGACGCTGATCTTCGTTGAAAATGTACCATACTGCATTGATAGCATTGGGAATAGCATGTGCCACAAGCAGCATGCTTCGCCAGGTTCAACCAGCCACGTCGATGTAACAACAATAATTCATGGGGATTGTATGATCACATGTTGTTGTTTGCTGGTTTGGCACTTGCTCACCAATCCGCATTTCATGGCTGGTTGGCACATTGGTTTACGGGTGGTTACTGATGGCTTACTAGTAGATAGTGGTGGATACTGGTGAATAAATACAACTGGTTTGCCTATAGTTGGTAGTGAAATACTGATGATGAACAATGGTTCACTGATGTATTTCACTACTTTGCGAACTGCCAGTCTAAGTTGCTCAACTGGCCATTCTCGTTGATGAATGTTTCTCAGTAGTTTGCTTATAGCTGAAACCGCGGTTTCACGGAATTGCCGGTGGTTCACAGCGGCTGAACTGCTTTGGCGACCTCTGTCGCCCAAGGGCTATGAAGCTACTCCGGTCCATGGCCAGGAAGCCGAGTGCTTTTCGCTCGCTGGGACCAGTGGTTTTCAGCTGTTTGTTTGGGGCCAGAGATGGATGTCCCGGGTGACGTGCCGCAAAGGTGTAAAAGGCCGGGGGGGGTTCACCAATCAAAGGCTGTCTAGTGTGTCAGAAATGGGCAGAATAGTGTGTCAGACATTTGGTCTGGTGTTTTCACACATCAAAGGTCTAGTGTTTTGATTCAGAATCAAAACGTCTTAAAACGTTTGTTTTCCCATGGTTGTTTGGGGGGGCACCATTTGTGACCGTCTCCACAGTTGATAATTACTTGTGAGGCTAGTCTGCCAGTATGCGATGACAACAGCTGGTGCGCGGTGTTTGGGGTTTTGTTCAGTTCTCCGGATTTCCCAAGCTCAGGAATACAACGACTATATTGTTTCCCATGGTTTCGTTATGCGGGCGCACTTGAAATCACAGGGTATCCCAAAAAGAGATCATGATAAAGAGGGAAGTTGCTAACTTGAGAGGCAATCATTGTCGTCGTTGTCGTCATCATCATCCCCGTCATGATCATCGAATTCAGCAGCCGCGGGGACGTCCCAATCTTCTGAATCTTAAGATTAGGCTGCAAAAAAAGAGCTCGTCAGTCCACAGCAATTATTGTACCAACAAACTCTTGGATTTAAGCTACCGTTTTCAGGGGAGTGCATGAACCGATTTTGCTTCCGCTGTCCAAATGGCATTGTGTGTTTGTGTGCCTGTGCCTGGGTGGGGGTTAGGTTACTTGTTGTGGCACTTATGTATTACCAGCGGTTGTCTACCACTATGATTCATGTAGCGGCAATTGATTACTACGGTTCCAGTGCGGGTGACATTAAGGCCCACCTAAAAGTGTTTGGGGTTCCGCCAGGGCCGCGTTTGAGTGACATGATCGAGCATCCGACGGTGATTTCTACTTGATCATCCTACATTGCAAGTGGTCAATGACCACTGGAAATGTATCACGTAGAAGTCGCTTACAACCACGGTTACCAGTTGCAAGTACCCCCCATGCTCAAGAAATACCTGGCCGGGAAGATGCTTGAGAAGGGCAGTGGTCACCGCGGTCACCTGTCAATGGTCTTGTTCATTCTGATCCAATGTTCATCAAGCGCGGCATGGCACCATGGGACTGGACCTGGGTCCACAACAAGAGCAGCACAGGGGCTTCGCCGGGGCGCCGGGCGGAACCTGGTTTTGCTCAGGCCTCCTGGTGATCACAAACAGCTTCCTCGAGGGACATTTCTTTGACTTCAAGGGAACTGAGGTGAATTTAGGGTTTTAGGGTTTAGGGTTTTAGGGTTTTAGGGTTTAGGGTTTAGGGTTTAAGGGTTTAGGGTTTAGGGTTTAGGGTTCGACAACACAGGTTGGCGCCCTAGTCAATTCCCCTGCTGTAATTTTCGAAAATTCTATTTTCTTTACCGGCTGCGCCCTAAGCCCCGGAGAAATATCCCTAGCGACCACGCCCTAAGCCCCAGAGAATTATCCCCTAGCGATCTCGCCCTAAGCCCCGGAGAATTATCCCCTAGCGATCTCGCCCTAAGCCCCGGAGACTTGTTCCCGGCGAGTGTGCCCTAAGCCCCGGAGACGTGTCCCCGGCGAGTACACCCTAAGCCCCGGGAAATCGGACCCTATTTGATAATATATAAATAAATATTTTTTTCCTTTAGAATTACAAATTTTAATTATTAAGGCCTGAAATTATTTCTACAAAAGTATATATTTATTTATTTTTAAATAATATTATTAAAAAAAATAAATTAATATTTTTTGATATATAGTTTTTAAAATAAATATAAA
>VSDK01021344.1:589405-600194 GCA_009767595.1 Symbiodinium kawagutii
CACAGAAAAGTGATCCTGCGGTTGTCTGTTTACACAGAAAAGTGATCCTGCGGTTGTCTGTTTACACAGAAAAGTGATCCTGCGGTTCTCTCTCTTCACAGAGAAGGGATCCTGCGGTTTTCTCTTTACATAAACTTCACACATTGATACTTTTATGACGCAGAAAAAGGATGGTAGATTCAAGACAATGATGGTCTTTTAAAAATCTTTTGGCCTTTCTGGCACCAACAGGTACTGTAACTTGTACAACATAAGAGAGAGATGTAAACTTCACACATTGATACTTTTATGACGCACAAAAAGGATGGTAGATTCAAGACAATGATGGTCTTTTTGAAATCTTTTGGCCTTTCTGGCACCAACAGGTATTGTAACTTGTACAACACAAGAGAGAGAGATGTAAACTTTACACATTGATACTTTTATGACGCACAAAAAGCATGGTAGATCCCGAAATTGGAGTTTAAGTTTGGATGGTTTGGCCCGAATTCGGAGTTCAAGTTTGGATGGTTGATGAGTTGCATGTGTTTCCTTGGCCCGAAATTGGAATTCAAGTTAGGATGGTTTGGCCCAAATCTGGAATTCAAGTTAGGATGGTTGATGTGTTGTAACATCCCCCAGGATTCTTCCAGGTATTCTGCTTGCAACAACTCAACCAGCAATACAGTAGTGGAAGCTGCTATTTCTATGATGCAAAAGTTTAAAGCAGGTCAAAAAGTCATAAATGTTGCTTTTGCTTATAATACCGGAATTCTGCTTGAAACAACTCAACCAGCAATAGGGTATTGCAAGCTCATATTTCTATGATGTAAACGTTCAAAACGAATCATGAAGCCATAAATGGTGCTTTTGCTTATAATACCGATTTGTTTTTACGCGGTAAGCTTCGAGGTTCAAGATTTAAGGTTTTAAGGTTTAGAGTTTTCAAGTTTAAGGTTTGAGGGTTTTAAGGTTTAATGTATCTTAGAGTTTATGAATTTGGGTCTTTTAGCTAGACATCAACTTAGGGTTTACTACTGTGCAAATTTGGTGGAAAAGGGCAAACTCAGCAAGTTCCAAAGAAGAAAAAGAAGAATGGAAAAGGGCAAACCCAGCAAGTTACTGGACATAAGCCCGGCCTGCAAGAACGGTTTCTGGCTCGGCTCAGCCTACCCCTTCTGGTTTGCAGGAATCCGGGCCTGCAGCAGCGGGCACTCAACAAAATAATGAACAAGGCAAAAACATACAAGTGCAGAATGGCAACCATGTGCTTGCAAGCCGGCCTTGTCACTAATCCGCATCACCGTGCATGGCATGGCGCAAGGTCCTGCAACATGTGGAGGAAAGCTGCATTCAGCCAAGCAGTCCTAATGGTTTCCGTCCTGTTGCTAGCAAGGCCGGGGTTCTCCCATGGCGCGGTGCGGTCCAGGCCGACGCGGCTCGAGATGCTAAGAACGGCTGCAGGGCGTGCTTTCCAATGACTTCCATGCGCCAGATCTGGCAATGTGTCGGTCCCTGCTTCAGGCATGTGATCTTAAGTTTGCACCCGAAAACGAAAAGAATATGAAGCATGAATTTTGAAGCCGAAAAGACATCCAAGTGTAAACCAGCCGTTTCGACCACCAGTGACACCGACTTACCGCCTTTTTTCCAAAGCTCGAATTTCATGGTGTATGACGGGGTCCAGATGCGCAGTGGCCGGCTTGAACGTGTACAGATCTCAAGTCGTTTGCGCAAACATCAGTTCGCCTGAAGCGTTGTTTAGAGGTAGATGTATTGCTATTCCTTGCAGCGGGTTGATCAGTTTCCATTATGGGTAGGCTTGTGACTCCACAGATCTGTGAGCACGAACGAGCGCATGTTGCCACAAAAGAAATTCCACTAGAGCTTAGGAGTTTGTCCCGTTCACTGCTTGGCCGCTAGGCCCAAATAGGCTTTCCTCCCGCACGAGCGCCTGTACGCGCCGGCCGCAGGAACCACACAAACAGGAACAAACCCTTGTGAAACATTCGATGGCTGCCAATTGCCGCATCACGAGCTTCGAGCCCACAAGGACAACAAGCCAAAACCAACACAGCATTGTTACCAATCAAAAGGATGAAAGGTTTGCGGCCTCAACCCTTGAACTTCCAAGAACATGGTTTTGCGACAACTCATGGCAATGTCGGCGCCCGTACCTGTACTAAGCAAGGGTGAAACCGGGCAAGCCGCGCAGATGGATGGCCTATACTAGCGCCTACACTCGGGACAGAAACGCTTCCTTGGTTGTCCTTTCACCTGCTTCTCATGGAATGTTCTCTTGCAGCCTTTGTTCCTGCACGTCTGCTCATCCTTCTGCCGTGTTCCCCGGGAAGAGCAATTCAGGCATCGGCGTTGCCGGTCCTGACCTACACCAGCAGCTCCGGGGAAAATCTGGTGGCAGCCTCGGCATGTAAACATATTCTTCCGGTACTTGTTGTTTTCTTGCCCCCGAGCTTCTTCTTGACAAGCTTTACATACCACACCAGCCGCAGGGAATGTCAGCATGGTCGAGTGGAAGTCATCGATGGGCTTGTTCGTTTCACAGGCACTGCAGAGCAAGTATTTGATGGAGCGGCAGCAGGATAGACACTTCTTGGCTTCTTCTTGTTTCAGCTGGGCACGAGGAAACGCATCTTCAATCTTGTTGACCTTGCACTGGCTGCATAGGTACTTCATGGTTCCTGCGTCCAGTTTCCTCTTCTTGGGCCCTTTGCCATCGCTGTGCCTGCATTCCAGACACATGGCGGGCAGGTTTGCCCGCACCTTCTCCCAGTGAATCTGTTCGAAGAGGTCCAGGGTCTTCGTTTGCCTGCAGTGCGCGCAAGTTGCGAAGGGCATGCGGCCTTCCCTGTAGGCCGCCCAGTCGATCTCCTCACCCCTCAAAGTCCGCAGCAGCAGGTTTGGGCCTTCGGGGACGCCTCTGTTGTAAAGCCATCGAGGGAAAGGCCGCAGGATGAGGCAATCTTCACGACTGCAAACGCGGGTCAGGGCCACAGCACCAAAGGTGACATCAACCCGCTTGTCCACATTGCAGTCCACAAGGACAGCTGCCAGCGTCTTGCCTTCGCTGGCGTGAGCCGTGATTGCAAAAGCAGGGGTCAAGGGAACCTGAGTCCTTTCGATCTTCAGCAGGGGCGCGGGCTTCCGATGCTTGTCCACGAACCACGCCTCCTTTTTGAGCCGCACTGGGTACACCCCCGGCTCATCCACACCATCGAGCTGCCAAGTGGCATCTTCAAACTTGACGTAGACGATTGAGGGCCGGTGGTCATTGTCGTGCCACACCCAGGAGTGCACGCGGCCAATTTTGCCTTTCAGCAGCAGCCTGTCCGGGGCTCTGTTCAAATGATGCGTCAGTGCAATGGGCATGCCAACAACCAACGGAAGCATGCCGCAGAGGTCTCCTGTATCGCGGTCATGGTATTGAAGCCACCTGGTCAGGGCACCGCGGTTTCACCTATGAAAATGTGAGCTTAACCAAAGCAGCCGCCCTAGTTTAAAACATGCTCTTACCTTTGCGGTCTGTTACCATATGCCCTTCCCCCGTACCACTCCCAACGACAGTGCCTGATCTTGGCGTCCTTGTCGCACTCTTGTGACCGCAGAGCTTCGGCAGATGCTTTGTCAAGCGCAGTTGACCAGCAAAGTGGGGCACCAGCAGCATGGCTGAACTGCCTCGCCCGATCCTTGTTGATTTGATACCGGGCGTCGTTGTTGGCGACAACGGCGATGGCTTCCTGGAACCTGGGCTCAAAGAGGCGAGGATCATCGGGCGACTTGATGACCCGTTGCCGCGACCTCTTCTCTTCTTCGCTGAGGGTGCAGCCTTCAACCGGTTCGCCATGCAAGTACCGATGGTTCTCCTCCGAGAGCGACACCATGCGCATTTGCTCCCCGACTTCATTCCACCAGGCATCCTTGCAACGCTCCCTCTCAATCAGTTCTGTGATGCCTTGTACAGCACCATTCCAGAAGAGCTCTTTGCCGGCGTCTGCCATCGCATTTTCGGGCCCCTTCTCGCAGCTCGGGTCCAACAAAGGCCGAGGCACATCTGCTATGTAGGCTCCTGCTGGAGGAGGCAATTGATGGAAGTCCCCGGTGAAGATCACGTTGATGCCGGCAAAGGGGCGCACCTTGCCGGTGACAGGGTGGGCTTTCCAGGGGTTGGCCGATGGAACCGCTTGGCGAAGATCAAGCTCCCCTTGTCCCAAGAGCTTTGCGTCCACCAAGCTGATCTCGTCCATGATGAGCCACCGCCAAAAAGCCATGAACTTCTGAGCGTCCCGGCTTTTGGTCGGGTGGGGGCGGCCGTTTCGTCCCCATCCAAAAGCATTGTGGATGGTTTGGCCGTCGATGTCTGCAGCATTGACGGCCTGGAAGGCCACCACGACAAAGTCCTGGCCGTAGGTATAGCCGATCACGTTGAAGAGCTTGCGAAGGAAGCAGAGAACATGAGACTTACCGGTCCCAGGCGGGCCATGCAGCAGCCAGACCAAAGGATCATCATTGTTTCTCAGGGATTGCTCCTTGGTGATAAGGCCCGCCTCCACCATGACCCTGTCAACCACCAGCTCGAGGAACTCCTTCTGTTTGGCGTTGAGGCGGTTGGATACCCCGTCGCCTTCCAGCCATGCTTCCAGAGCTGTCTTGCTGATGGGAGGCAGCCTCTTCGTCCACGGTTCTCCTGGTGCAGGACCTCCTCCCGGTATGATGCTCTTGAGCTTTGCGTCCTTCTTCTTGGGTTCCGATGCAGTGGCCGATCTCCGAGCAGCATTGTGGTCATGCACTTGCCCCGCTTGCAGCATGGATTGGTGTTTGTCTTGCGCGTTTCTGTCTGGGCGGAGACCGGCGCCTAGCCAAACAGAGCTTGAGATCTTAAACATGTCCATCGTCAGGTCATAGAGCTTGGAGGGCTTCGCTTGAGCCGGCATGTCAAAACCTGCCTCTTGCTCATCTCCCACTTCCTGGGTCAGCTCATTTGTTGCCTCCTTCTGGCCCCCTCCTCCCCGAACATGTGTCAGGATGGCTTTGCTCACGTCCTCCTCGTCAAGCTCAAAGTCGATCTCTGCATCCACATCCTCGTTGTCGCTGTTGGGGGCCAGGTCGTCCAGCGGCTGCAAACCTCGAGGCAGATAGTAGACAGAACAAAAATTCAGAACGAAGCGCTTCACCTCCTCCGTAGGAAACTGGTGCTGCAGGGCACGGGCACAAAGCATCTGCTTCCAGCTTGCACCATCTGCAGGGCGAAGGTCGCCGATGAAGGGAACCGATGGGCTGGCATCTTCTGCGTTGTTCACCCAGGGAAAAAAGAGCACCAGCAACTTCATTGCCTGAACCTCCTCAGATCGACTGCCTTGGGCCCCGTATATGACTGGTACATGCGGGCGCTTCCTGAGAACAGCTATCCAATCATGACGGTATGGGCGCGCCAGCTCGCCAGTTCCTAGGGGCAACCAGTCTTGACCCCCTTCTTCCCGAATCTGGTAGTCCACTCCTGCAAACAGCTTGCCACATTTCCTTTTGGCTTGTGCTGCGGCGGTCACCTTCTGGATACCTGCCTGAGTGAGACCGGCGTGGTACAGCCCTGGATTGTCCACATGCCTTTCATGCCCTTTCACACTGCAAGGATGGGACGCCAGCTTGAGCTTGTAGTGCCGCAGAAATTCATATGCAGAAAGCTGATGGACCTGCAGGGCAGGTTCGGTCAACAACCCCAAAGCGGCAGCGCACAAGTAAGCTAGAACAATCGCAGTGATATTTCAAACTATTGTTATACCCCTCATCCACAGTTAGATACTTTTTACCGGCCAGGGAAAACAATAGTGAAATCAAAGGGTTGAACCCGTGCCTGTGCAGAGCGCCCTCGCCCCCCGTACAGTGTCCACGGTGGGAAATTGACCATCTTTTTGTCGGTGTAGATGCGGGTGTCAGTGACCTGGCGGCACTTTTCCTTTGGCCAGGGCTCCTCAGCACAGACCTTCTCCAGAAGCGCCAAGGGGTAGCCCAAGCCGGTGTCTGTAACCTGCGCAGTTCTGATGCTTTCTGCTCGAGTGGGATCTACCGAGTTGCTTTGCGCATGAAGGGTGAGGTTTGTGCATTCGACAGCTCCGCGGCACACACCTCTGGCGTAGAAGTCTGTCATCATCCGCTTGGTCATTCTTGCTCCGACATAGCCCGGCTTCTCGTCGACGAGGTCTTCCGCCAGCTTCTTCTGCGACGACATCCATTCTTTCACCTCATGGGTCGCCACACTGAGCCTTTTGTTCTGGTAGTCCGCCGCATAGCCCGCTTGAGCTGCTTGGTTGATGTGGGCCTCCCGGATCAAACTTTGTATCGGCATTGCCTCTTGACAGTTTGCCGTGCAATCAGTGTTGTGGGTACCATCGGTGATTGGAAATCGGTAGGGTGGCTGGACGTCGCTGTTGCACCGTAGTGCGGCCAGCAAGGCTGGATGTGTCCCATTAATGTTGGGATCATTGCAAGGGCCCCACGGGAGTCCGACCATGCTGCGCTTGCCTTTGTGGGGCATACTGCGTCTCTGCGCTTCTTGAGGGCAGATGACGAAAGGCTTTTCCGTCAGCCAGTCATCTCGAGGAAAGCCGCTCTTGCAAACCGCAGGGTTCTTGGAATCTTGGCAGTGCTTGAGCGGCATGCGTTCCCCTTTGGGGCCTGTGGGCAGATGTACGTGGTTTTGTTTGCGCTTCTGTAGGGCCTCGACGTCTTCTGCCAAATAGGTTGCTCTCCAAGTTGCTGCCGGCATGGTCGCATCCTGTTGGTAGGCAGGCCGGCTGATCATGAGCTGGCACCCCTTGTATTCCGGCCAAGCTCCTTCGATCTCATCCTTTTCCTCTTGCCAAGCCTCTGGGTTGCAGTAGATGGTGCGCCGGACATGGGCTGTGTAGCTTGTGTACCGGCGCAGCATTTCCAAGAGCCGCTGGCTGTTCATACGCTCCAGTTCGGCAAGGGGTGTGAATTGGTGATAGCATCGGACGAAGGCTTGAAGATGCAAATGCAGCGTGCCGCATTTCTGGCACTCGATGGACCCAAAGACAGAATCCATTCGGCCAAAAATTCCTCCAGTAGCGGTGGCATTGCTCCCAAAGGCGTCCATGCAAGGGGCGCCCGACGAAGCACAATTTGGACAATTCCTGCAGTACCGCAGTCCAAAGAGATGCCGCAAGGTGAGCAAAACCAGGGTCTGGAAGCCTTCTGCGCATGCCAACGGATCTCTGGCAAGCAAAGCCTTTCGCTCATTGTAGTCCGGCAGCTCCTGTGCCAACAGGGCGGGCGCAAGTTGCAAACTCAAGTATAAAAAGTGAAGCCTTATTAGGATCCCCCCTTCCCCTTCAAAACTTCCGTCCTCGAGCAACGCCTCCGGCGACAGGCGCACGTAGTCCACATCCAGTTCGGGCCTTTTCCTCTGCTGATACTTGGCGCTTCCATCTTGAAGAATTGCCGGGTCAGATTGCCGAGCACGGGCCAGTCGAACCATGAGGGCAGAATCTTTTTCCGAAGGCGAAAAGGTCACGAAGATGGCGGTCCCATAGCAGATGCGATTGGCATGGGTCTGATGGCGCATCGTTCTCCTTGTTTCATGCGTGCCGGGGATGTTGCGGGCCCGGGCCTCCAAGTTCGTCAGGGACTTTTGGGCTGCCAAGCTTAGCCCGGGTGAGTGTCTGATTTTGGTGAGGTCGCCGTTGATGGGTTTGAGCGCCCCGGCGATGTCCACATACATGCCGTTGCGCAGGCGGCCCAAAATCTCTTGAGTTCCTTGCAGCAACTCTTCTGAAGTCAATTTTCGTTTGCGCCCGGGAGCATCAGGATCAGGAACAGTGTAGGTGGAGGCGTTCCCCTGCAAGTTCACCATGCTTCTAAACAAGAAATTCCACACGGTGAAGCCAAAAGTCCAGTCTCTGCGGAATTGGGTTTCCACCCTTCGGGCCATGGTCGCGGCCCACTCCTTAATGTCCACTTCCGGCGCAGCGGGGTCTGCAGCTTGACGACGGCCTTTTGCCCCTTCTTGACAGACCTTGTTGAAAATGTCGGGGCATGCCGTGGCATATTTGAAGCAGAAACAAAAAGCAATGGCAAAGTACCACGGCTGGAACTGGTCGAAGAATTTGCTGCCCGTGCGGACCTCCCAAGCCATGATTCCCTGCTCTTGCACATCTTTTTCCGGCAACAAGCTGTTTCGCACCTCTCGCAGAGCAGCCAGCTCAGCTTCGTTGGCATCCGTCTTGTTGTAGCCCTCCGCGACGATGGCCCGGGCCCTCTGTGCACCAAAAGTCTTGCCCGCAGCCTCTGCATCTTCCATGCCATCGCAAGGGGTGGCGGCCTTTTGCGGCTGCAGGGCATCCATAGTACTGGCCGCGTTCTCCATGACCTTCAAAACGGTTTCCGGGATGCCGTTTTCCGGCAACGCTTCCGCCCTTCGGCGCACGGCCTCTTCATCAAGGTTGGCATAGGCCGGGTGGCCTAGGCGATGCATGTCCACGATGAGGCCGACCACCACCTGCAACGAAGATAGATAAGGGCACGCGACCCACGCATTACCCTACACCATGAGTTCACCAAACAGCATGAACAGAAGGAACAGCACCCAACATCCGAACTGCGCCCAGGCCTCTCTGCGGACGACCGCTTGATGAATTAAGGTCTTCAGCTCCTTCTCAGATGTTGCTCCCTCCTTGTTGGTCTTGAGCAGGACGCGGGCCACTTGCCCCAGCTCTTCTCCCACACGTGGCAGCTGCAAAGGGACCCCTTCGGTGATGTCGCGGTCCAAGCCTTGCAAAGCCAAAAACAGCTCCTCCAGCGGCAACGGAAAAGTAAGAGCGTTGCCCCGGGCACCGAAACGGTGTCGAGCCATTTGCATGGTTGCATGCAACGGCTCGGCCTCTCGAGCTTCTTGCTTGATGCCGTCTTGGTAGCGGGCTTCCATAGTCATACAAATCAACGTGGTGATGCACGGGCTGGCGCAAATAGCCTCCATGACCGTGACCTGCTGCTCGATGAGGCGGTGCGGGGAATAGCCCGTCCACATGTCATTTGCCAGGGCTGATGGGGGCAGTTCGCCTTTGCTCAAAAAGTCCCGGCACTTCTGGCAAACCGGCAGCTGACATTCCGAGCACAGGTTCACCTCAGGTCCATCGCCGTGTCGGCAGCACCAGCGGTCCTGGCCGCGGAAGCGATGGAAATGGTTATACGGATATACCATTTCAAAACAGCAGAGGGTCGAACAAGCAAAAGGGGTGAAGCTTATTCTGCGCCATTAATGGTTATTGTTATTGCCTCCCGGATGAGGGCCTCGGGGCAGCAAAGTATCTTGCATGGGGCAGCATCCGCAGCAGGGCCAGGCAAACACAAGCTCCAATCAGCAAAGTCTTCGTGATCGGTGAGGCGGTGCCCAGCATCACCCACCGCGTCATACTTCTCCAAGAAGCTGTCCACCCCTAACAGCGTCGCTATTTCTTCCAGAGGCCGATCCATGAAGTAATGCTTCTGGGCGTCCGGGTAGTATCTCAGGGGCTGCACCCATGAAATGTCCCCTTTTCCTTGCGAAGCGAGCTCCTCAACATAGGTAAAAATACCAGCGCAGCAGAAACAAATCAAGGATTCCACTTTGCTTTCGCTGCAAGCTTGGGTGAAAGATTTCAGGGCGGTGCGGTCCAAAGACGATCCAGCAAGAGGAGCTTGGCTGCGACATCTGACGGCGATGGCCTCCTTGTAAATGCTCACGAGGGCATCCGGGGCATTTCCTCGCAGCATGCACGCACGAATCGGCTCGAGGTCAGGCGAATGATCTTTCATGAGGTGGGCGTGCAGGGCTTCTTCATTTCCATCGGCGTCTGACCAGTTGCAGCCGGCAAAAGCGCAGAACGCTTTTGGCCACAGCTCTCCATCATCCAGAGCTCCCAGCTTGTCATCCGAAGGCAGGGTAGGGTGCGCCCGCAGTTTGGTCATGGCGAGCTCCTGCCAATCAAGGGCAGGAAAGGGAACAAGTATCCAAGAAACTAGGATCCAAACATGTCCTGCACACCAGCTTCAAAACCCGATACACGTGAGAAAGCAGCGACGGGTCCTTGATGCGGTCCTCTTGCTCTCGGTGCGGGTGGGCGCTGTCGGCACACACGGGCACAGCGCATAGATCTGCGAAGATGTCGTTTGGGGCTTCTGGCTTGACCTTCTCCACTTCTTCTTCATAGAGCGTTTCCTTCTTGTTCTTCTTCTGCTGTTTCCTTTGCTTCTTTGGCCGCGGGGCGGTGAAGCGGGCAGCCTTCTTGATGGCAGCCTTTCCCAGGGCGGGATAAGGGTCTGCTGGCGGCAGGCCTGCGCCTGGGACCAAAGCATCATAGTGGTCCACCCCGTTGTACAGCACTCTTGTGATGGGCGCAGCCGGGTCAGCCACCACGAGTGGGTGGCTCACTTCTTTCATGCCACCGCCCCAGGAATGCACCTGCACCCGCATGTGGGCCATACACGAAAAGGCCACGATCGCGGTGTGCCCCCCCAAGCTCCACCACGAAGACGGTCCGCTTCATCGAGGAATTCTTCTGTAAACCCAGGGTGGTTGAAGGCCTCCTGCTCCATGAAGTTGATGACCTCTTCGCGAATGGCGCCGCCATCCCGCCCATTCACTTACCCGAGGGCATGGAAGAGGCAGTTGCCGTCGCCGGCAACTCGCATTGTGCTGAGTGCCTCAAGGGAAAGGGGTTCCGGTCAAGGTTGGGACTAAGCTGTTACATGCAAGGGGGCGATTGGCATCTGACTCGCGACTTGGCCCGCCTCCTGC
>VSDK01021346.1:7519-46756 GCA_009767595.1 Symbiodinium kawagutii
CATCATCGACGACGAGAACCCTTAGCGCGAGCATCAGGTCCAAAAGCCGCTCCTCAACCATCACCGGGAACAAGAGCATCTCGCTCTGGTAGCAGACCAGCGCCAGCTTCGAACCCAGTTCGAATCTCAGCTCCTCGGGTGCGAGCGCCAGCATCTCTTCGTCCGGCCCTCAGACCTAGAACTCAATCACCGGGGATATCGTCGGCGACATCCCGATCCACACCTCGACCAATCTCAGCTCATTCGTCATCACATAACATCTCCGGTGGTACAACGGTTCGCCTCACACCAGCACCACATACTGTGCCACCTCTCACCGTCTTTTCTCCTGCCACTGCTCGATCTCAATCACTCACATCTCCACGTCCTCGCATCTCAGACGCAAGCCGACAACGACCAGCTCACCCTAAGAATCCACCTCAGTGGACAGATCGCCCTCGACCTCCTCGACCTCCACGCCAACAACCGGACTCTTCGGGGACTCTTCGGATGATGATACCAATCGGGCTCCGAACAATGTTCATCGTGGCAACAGAGCGGACAAGTCAGCATTGGACAGCTGGGGCACTATGTGGCCAGCACCTGCGCCATTTCCACCTCCGCCACCATCAGTTCCACCGCCGTCACTACCTCCACCTCCACCCCCTCCACGCCAACCGCCAACACCACCTCCACCTCCTCATCCAAAGCCGTTACCTCCTCCACCGGCACCTCGACCTGACTATTGGCGCAACACTGTGCAAGATCTTGTTCGATCCTCTCCCACTGATTCAAAGACAGCTCCGTTGGATCTCACTTCAACGTCCCAGTTTCCCAGCTTTGTCTACGATGAACTTCGTGACTCCATGAAGACCATGCAAGCTCGTGCTCAACGAGTCCTGCCATTGAATTGAACCTTGAACCATATTCAATCATCCACTCCAGAAGTACGTGAAGCAGTGAAATGGTTCGAGGACTCTATGAATGGCCTCCCGGAGTTGCCCGCGCAGGAATCCCTCATTCAATTCTCCAAATTATTGTTGGCTTCCAGATTCCCTTTCCAAAGATGCATCACCGACTTCACCTACTTCAATCACAACTACCATCACATCTGGGCTTTCCATTTTCAGGGATTGCCCTACAGCTTGACTCGTCCAACTGGGACAACTGCTCAAAGCCATTACAGGTATTATCACGCCACATCAACGGAAGGATTGTTGGGAATTCTCAATTCAGGCTTGATCTTACCCATGTGTGTGGATACGATTTTCACTCCAGAACAACTTCCAGAAAAATTTCCGGTCAATGGCTTCTTCGCTTCGGGGACGATCATACAAGACCACGTTCAAAGCCGTGATCATCATCACTTGACTCAGATTGTGAAGAGGTCGAAAAGTGGGAAGAATCAACATGGCATCCTGATCTCGGGTACCCAATGGGCTACCCACAAACGGGTGGATTCGGGTGGAACTTGGCAAGAGCAACAAGATTGCAATCGACATGGAGTGGCGCATAACGCCAAGGAACGATGGTGGTGCTTCCATGCTGCACTTTCATCTTTGGACTACCTGCACATGGTCCAAGAACATACCACTTCTCCAGCTCGTCCACCTTCTTCGTCATCTGCATATGAAGCGCCTCCCATCATCGACACGGCTGGAGTCACTATGCATCCTCATGGAGGATGAGCTTGCTCCTCTTGATGACTCTGTACAATATTTCATCATCTCCGATGATGCGCCTTCTTCGCTGCGGCAAAATAGCCACAATCTGCTGCCGTCTTGTTGGTCTCCTATGGGGACTATCACTCCGTTGCATCTCAGACATGTCTATTTAATCAGTAGTTGTGAGACGCTCAGTAATCGCCACTAGGGTCATACATTTGACTCAGGAATTCAGTGCGCATGCGACATCCTCAGATCACTTCTCACTTGTCATGCTCACAGCGGATAGCCTCAAGCTCGACGTGTGTCACATCACCATGGCTACCTCCCCTTCGCAAGAGGATTCGTCGCCTACTCCTCGAGAGTTTGCTGCTGCGCTTCGATCTCGTAGATGCATTGGTCAATGAACTTCGGCAAGCTCAAGCGCATGTTCAACGAGCTGGTGATCTCATCAATGAATTCTACGTGGAACTTCAAACCGCCATTTTCCCTCCATCTCCACATGACCTACCTCAACCATCTCTTCTTCCGACTGATGCTCGTCTACCTGGTACACCCACCTCAGCACCTACACCTTTGATCACTGTCCCTGATGATCAAGAAGTACCGCCACATCTCCCGACTACGCCTGACCGTCGACCTCCTGCAAAAGACCCGCCCACAACCGACCGAAACGTCGTCGACGCCTGTTTCTGACTCAGACCAAGAATGGACTGATGAACAGATCACCTTGCTCACTGACCTCAAGTCCGATACTGCGGCTCGTCCCTCCACAACTTCGTTGCCTAGTCGACCATCGACTCCGTCATCAAAGCGTTGATCAGGATTAAGATGCGTAGCCTTGATGTGCTCGCATGCTTGCTGTGAAAAAGCCTCAGTTCTGTTCATATGCATTATCGTGCTCCCCATGTCCTTACCATGACAGGTAACTCCTTGGTTGATCGCATCGTTTTACTATTGTTCCATCCATCATGCGCCACTACTTTCTGCCGGATGACCTGTGTTATTCTTCTGTTATTTTCTTACCAGGTAGCATGCGTTGATGTTCATTCAGTGTGTGAAACCCATTCATATCCTCAGTTTCGATCCTTTCACCCTTCAACAGTTCATTTTGCTCAGTATTTCTCGCCTGCCCTCCAGCTTCTTCAACCACCGCGAAATCATGTCGAATCAGACTTGGCGATCCCAAAGTGCCAGCAAGGAACACTGGCACCTTCAGCAGCAGCGTGACGACCAGTCACATCACGGGTGGCGCCGATGGCCATCCAGTCAAGAGCCTCAGGCCTATTCATCCAATTGGTCCACGGCCTCAGCGGCTCCCAGTACACCGCCTCCACCGCCACCTCGTCAACGAGAACCTGGAAGCCCACATGGCACACCCTCACATTGTCTTGACTTGCCAAAGTCCTTCATCACGAGTGCTACTCACTTTGATACCCCTCAGCAGTTTGGCTTGCAGTTTCCTCGAAAGGTGATTCCCACCACTTGGTCTCAGAAGATTGGCGTTGCCGGCAGAGATGTCCTGATGACAGAGTGACTAGGCCCAAGCTCTGGCAGTGAACTTCCACGTGATCTTCACCAATCGGTCTTTCTGTGTTTTCTCCTGTGGTACCATCATCCTCCGTTTCAAGTGGAACTCACTGCCAAAGAATTATTTCGCACAGCTGTAGCCTTAGGGGCCTCACCTTAATTCGCAGGCTGCGATCCCAGCCTTCAGCTCGCAAGTGGCTCAAACGATTTGATCGTACGTGCCTCAAATTGGTTACTACTTTTGATGACACGCAACATCTCTTTTCTATTCCCCAAGTTGTGTATGGTCTGTTTTGTTTTGATGATTTCAACATGGTCGGAATTCCTCATAGCACTGAACTTTACATCGGTAGCAGCATCCATCATCTCGACCATCGGCAGAACACTCGTGAGCGTAAGCTCCTGCAACTCAAGCAACATCAACCAGTTTCGTGTGAAGTGGCTCTTCGTTGGCTCACCGACACCAACACCTACCATCTCTACGTACCCTTTCCTTTGCAACATACTGATATTACCTTGCAAACCCGCACCTTGGAAAGTCACCCCATTCAATTTTGGACTCCGCCTTTCAACTACCCGTTCATCATGACTCGCAACATCAAAAAGCCACATACTATACACCTCCTCTACATCGTGCAGTTCTTCAACAAGGTCACATTGGACGACGCCAATCTCTTCGACTGCGTCGCCGACTGCGTTCTCGGGCAGTGTTCCACATGCACAATCCGGCGCCCACATTGCAGCAAACAGCTTGGACCATCCTCCACCTGTTGGCCGAACAAAGTCACCGGTCCTTTGACATGCAACGACGTCTCCGAAGCAATGAATTCCATGCCGAACATCTCTACAGCTTCAATCGCCTCTCCTTGTCCATGGACGATCCACCTCGCGCCCGAGTCCGCAGCCTTCTCAAAAAGATCAGAATCATTGAGTTCCGCCAACTACTTATACCACCTTGACCTCGGCCTCTGGTACTACCACTTCTCAGTCACTCCTCTTTCACCAAGAACACCAAGCAGTGGCTCCGCAAACATGCTCTACAGGCAAAACCTTGGATGCCTTCGTTCTGTGTGCCCAACTGCACCATCACCTCTGGCAAACATGCAGTACTTGAGACCTCGATTTTCAGTCACTTCCAATGGATGCAACGCTTTGACTGGAACATCCGTCCGACATGTCCTTGCGCATCTTTACTCCTTGTGCATCCAGACCTTGCTACTATACTTCTTTCCAAGGTCATTCTCACATTGCATCTCCAGCTGCTGCCCTTCGATTGCCTTCCAAGCTTCGTGCCTACATGGCCACACATGCCACAAGACGCAGGTGTATCCTACCTGCACCACGTGGCCCGTTGTTCGCCGATGGACCCATCATTACTTCACCTTTGACCATTGGCAAACCTACGTTCGCTCCCAATGGCCAGAACATCAAGCCACTGCCTCAGACTGGCTTGCGCATGATGATGTCAAGTACTTCCAACGACCTCCGAACTTTGACATTGGCACCTTGGCTTCGACGATACAAATGGGGAATCAACTCCAATGCAGCCTGCCCGATCTCTTACATTCTGATGAAGAAGAGAAAGCTTTTCTTGGCAGCTCGCCCCATCATTTCCTACAAGGACTTCGTCTTTGCGAAGCTCTTTCGTGCTATTGCCATTGCCCACATCCATCTTACCACGTGGCCCCATACCTACGGCCATGACCCTCTACCTTCAATTTTCACCAAACTTCATTGCTACCTCCGTGACCTTCCAGATGACATCGACCTCAAGATTTACAATCAAGATCTTGCCGGATTCTTCACCTCCATTCCAGCTGATCGCATTCTTCGTGCGGTCCAAGCTCTCCTTCAACAATATCAAGAAGCTCATCCTCACCTCCATGACGACTCAGTCATATCAGTCGACCTCAAACAACAGGACGCCCAGGGACGTCTCTTCCGTGGCAAACCTCGCCATGCTAGTCGCCGACAAGCTCAGCTTCGTCTTGGCGACATTCTTCGCCTCTGCAAACTTTCTTTGGAGGCTTCTATTTTCACACAGAGGGGCCAATGCTTCCAGCAGGTCCGTGGCAGCGCCATTGGCAACCAAATCTCACCGGTCCTTGCGAACATCACAGTCAGCTGCGCAGAACATGAATGGCACCAGATCCTTGCCCACCACATTTTTCACTTGCCGCTACGTTGACAACCGTCTCACCTTGACCCATGACACTGACACCTTCCACCCCTTGGTCCGAGACTTCCTCGCGCCTACGTTCTACCAGGACCCAGTCCCCTTGGAAGATGAACCTGACAACTCGTTTCTGGGCTGTGTCATCAACCCAGCCACGCACACCCTCACCTATACACATCCAACGGAACGCTGGCGGTTCCACTCATGGGCCTCGGCCACTGCCACACAACATAAACTCAGTGCAGCTTTTGCCCGCATTCATTTAGCAGCCCATCACACCTGTCCCTTCACTCAAGCTCAGACCGATGTCAATACCCTTCTTTTGACTTATGAGGAACTTGGTTACCCATGCAAACCAGTGCGAGCCTTTGCGCGTCGTAGTATGGCCAATCGTGTCAACTGACCTGAAGGAATCCTAGGTTATGCAGTTTTCAATCAACTACAACATATGTTCGCTACTCCGCTTTCAATTTCAACATTCATTTTCTGTTTCTTTGCTGGTTCGTCCTGACAGGATCCTTCTCCGGGATACACGTGCCATGTCGGCCGCCTCGTTGGCAAAACATATTGTTAAGCCGGTCCATTTCTACTGCCTTTCCCTTTTACCGATGTGCACTTTGATGTATACATCACCTGTTTCACCGCAGCTGTTGGTGACTGAATGATCGGCTTTGTTCTCAGCGCCAGTGCCATGGCATCTGCATCATCCGACCTCCATACACTGGTAGACCCACAGGCCACGGATGGCGTCACCACTGTGACTCAAGCTCAGCTGGATGCCCTTCATCCTCTACCTGATGCACAAGATGCGCCCATCCCGGCTTTTGATGCTGATTTGGAAGCAGTTTCTCAAGTACACCTCCATGGCTCCCATTGTGGGAGGTCTTCGCAAGCACTACGAGTGGGAGAAGATCACTTGGCGGGGTGAAATTTACTGGAGCTTGACCATTTGGAGCTGTCCAGGCAAATGCCTTGTGCTCACTCCGGAAGAAACCAATTACTTTTTGGAACACGCATGTCTGCCACCGCGTCAGGAACGCCCAGTGAGTGCACTCCAACAGCTCTACAATGACTTCCGTGATGCCTATCAACGAGATCCCAATACGGCCCAGCTACCGCGAAATACACCTACATGCGTGAGATGCTCAGAAGGGCTACAGGTGAACCGGACAGCAGAAGCCTCACCTTCATGGTGTGATAGCAGCCGAAGTCCCACTCGCTCGGCCGGCGCATCTCTGGAAGATCAACGACCTGTTGCGCCAATGCCTCGTCGCCCGCAATCCGATCGAACACCAGGCTCACGCTCAGTGACGCCCATCATCGATCAAGATCTTTGAGTGTGCTCTTCAACGCCCAGTACCAGATCTCCGTTCGTCAGCATTTCTGACTTCTTTTGAGATTCCACTGAGCTGTTTGCGCATCATCGGCATTGAGCGTCTTCCGGAAAAAAGCTGACTCTCCTAGAGCTGTCATACCCACTGACATCAGATGACCATTCTTTGAGATGATCATATTGCCAGAGTTTGCGATACTCCCATCTTCACAGGGTCCTTATGTAACCACACACTTCCAGTCATTATTTATGCGGTCTTTAGTCACCCTTCCGCAGTCTTCGCCTTGATGCAATTTCACCTGCGTTTCTTCTCATGGCGCGACGACCTCCAACGCAGTATCGCTACTTTGGCGGCCAACAAGATCGCCTATGTTGGTAACCTGACCTAGACATCATCACTGACGTCCCTCGCGAACTCTATGAGGCCACTAGATGCTGCATCGTCATCAACCTCAAACCTTTCCTGGAAGCTATCTTACCTCATGACTGGTTTGGCCTCGATGCACAAATGATATGCTTCACAATCAATGACTTCTATGCCCGAGAAGTTCGCCTTCGACATTGTGTTCAGGTCATCCGCGACAGTATCATTGATCAACTTCGCAAACGAGTCCCAGAGGCTGACATGCACCTTTACCTGATCTCCAATAACACCTATCAACCTGGGGACACCGCTGTTGAAGATCTCTGGAGATTGCCGCCCACCAACTATGCGCCGGCAGGGATCCACAGGATCCAATACACCCCGCCACTCGAGCCCCCTCATGAACCTGAAATGGAGGTCGTCAAGATGCCTCCATATGTACGTGCATGTTGGCTGGAACTGCGACGCCCACGACCTTTTTCATCGCATCGTCATTCGAGACATAGTCGTAACTAAGGTTAGTCGTAACTAAGGTCACCCATCAGTGCCCAATGGGCTCCTTGTGTGTGTCAAACCCTGTTCCGAAGGGTCACTTTGAACGCCAATTCATCTTAGATAAAAAAAGGTGAAACCGCAGGGCGGCAATCTCATGTTTGCAGCTGATTGCCCAGCGAAGAGGGCTGCGTTCATGACTGATATGACTCTGGGACGCTGGAGTCACGTACCTGCAATTTCAAGAACGACAGTCAAGTGACAATCACAAGCTGTTCTACTCCTGTGTTTCCATCAGCCGAGTTCAGCTTTCCGCCGTCAGCCGCCACTGCATTACATATGTTGAGATCGATCGTCGAAGTTTTAGCCAAGAAATCCTTTCAAACAGAAAATCATATCATCTCATTTCATCTTATGCCTTTGCATTTACTCAGTGTGTGTGTGTGCCTCCAGAGCATTCCTGATGTCGTTCGGAATGAGCTTGGAAAAATTGGCAGGGTGTGTAAGGGATGCGGCTTTGGCGATGAAGCCTTCACATTCCCACGGCAAACGAAAAGCAGTTTCAAAAACATGTGTATCTTCACCGAAAGCAGGAACACCCCTGTAGGAGGTGAAGTGCGCTGGTTTAAAACGGGGCAAGCAGGAGTTTGCTGGCACTGTTGCAGGTTGAGCAGCCTGGCCACAAGGGTGCCCATGGACGGATACCCGTCAAGGAAAGCCATCTCAACGTCTACAACAGCAAGCTCGACAGGGTGCAGATTTTCCGTTCGAGGACATTGCCTTTCGGTGCGACGCGCAATGTTTACAATTTCCTCAGGCTGGCTAGGATGTTGCGTGCGGTTGCCAGACGCTGTTTACATTTAATTTGCGCCAATTTTTATGATGGTTTCATATGAGCCAGTGAACCTGAACTGACCAACCCCACTAGCAAGAGCATGGAGATGCTCCTACTTCTCACAGGGTGGGGCTTTGCGCGTGAAGTCAAGAAACACATTGAATTCTCGCTTGCTTGCAAAGCGCTTGGAGTTTCGTTTGATCTGAGCCTCTCTGGAGAACGAGTATTTCGAATCTGCAACACTGAAGGGCATGTTCGAGATCTGACGCAGCAGATGGACCATGTCCTCGAGACCAGGAAGCTTTCCAGGACTGACGCGCTGAAGCTGCCAGGAAGGTTAGGCTTTGCTAACAGCTTTCTTCATGGAAGGATCGGGGTGTTCATCGATCACGCCTATGGAAACAGCAGCGCGGTCGATGACAGCCTTGCTCTGGTTCTCACCCTAATGCACCGTAGGCTGCGCAATACGGGGCCTAAGACCGTCAGAGTTTCCTCTGCAGAAGAATGGCATTTGTTCACAGATGTTTCGTACGGTCCTGAATCGAAGACGGGTGGTCTTGGTGCATCATTGTTCGACTCCAATGGTGCTTGCTATGGTTGGTCTGGCATTCCCCTTTGCCAGGAAGAGTGCATTCTCTTTGGAGCTGAGTTGAAGCAGACCGTCGTATACGAATGAACTCAAGCTGCTAGCTGCGTGTGGGGCCATGAAAGTGTGGCCCCTCGAATTTTCTGGCTGCTTTGTGGTGGTCTTCGTTGATAATGACAGCGCGCGGTATGCAATGATCAGGGATGTTGCCTTGGGCCACAGTTGCTGAATCCTTCCTGCAGCGCGATCTTGAACGTGAAGTTGACTGCGACATGTCGACTTGGTTCAGCCACGTGCCCTGAAGCAAACATAGCCGACTACCCTTCAAGGCCGGTTGATCGCCCACTTCTGTTTGCCGCTCTAGAAGTTTCGGAACTTGCAGCGGAGATTCTCACAGCTAGCAAAAACTGCGCGCAAGATGCCATGGCACGTCGACGCCAAAAGGGGGGAGAGGCTGTCGACGAGCAATGCCCACTTGCGCAAAAGGAAGCTGTGCGACCCGTTGCAGCTCGAACAAAGAGAATCACGATGAAGCTGCATGAAATGCCTCGACTTGTGTATTGGATTGTGTATCGAACTCAGATGTTGGGTGAGGTAGGTCGACTCAAAAATTTGAGCTTCGATCCGCCCACCCGCCCACACCTTTTCAATAATTCATGCCTGACCCGCAGCCAGAGGCTGTGGACGAGCAATGCCCGCTTGCGCAAAAGGAAGCTGTGCGACCCGTTGCAGCCCTAACAAGGAGAATTGCATATATAAAACAATAAATAAAGACATAGTCATATATGAAAAAAAATATATATAAATACATATATATATATATAATAAATAAATACATATACATATACATATATATATGTATGTATGTTTTGTGCCAATGTAGTTGCAAGCTAATTGCTTCCGTGCTGCAAGAAAGACAGCGTGCAATCTCTTCTGAGTCGCATTTTGCATGCCGCCTTCCAAGTTTCCGCTATCAATCGTGTCGCCCTTATTCCCTTCATCGGAGAAAGCCCGCTCCCAGGTGTTTCTTATACCACGGCGATGGTGCAGAAGATTTGCTGCAGGTGCTCATCCGTTGCCTTGCCCTTGAAGAGCTGAATTTTCATTGGTGCAGGCAGATCCCTGGCGCTGCGTGGGCCAAGCTGCAAGGTGCTGACTGGCCTAAGATGAGGAGGCCGGAGTTCTCTCAGTGCCTTGGAAGTGATTTGGTTGTCATGCTTAGTGGGATTTGGGGTGGGTTTTGCAAGGCAATTGGGGTCGTCAGGTTTGATATGGTTTACAGGAATGGAAGAGATGTGAGGAGGCTTGCAGGAAAGAAATCTAGGTCTCTGGGCTGCATCACGTGGCCAAAAACTTGATCTGAAGGTTCGAAGATGGTGAAAAACAATTTATCCACGAAACATTTGAATTCCAAATAACTCCAACCGCTTGGTGTCTCTATTCTATATGCGCTTACTGGCAAGAAGAGAAGCGCTCTCAGGGCTGCCCTAACTGGCCCAACGGCCCCATCAAACGGGCCCAAGGGGCCGGGGGCCCATGGGGCCAAGGGGCGCAGAACCAACACGCCCAAAGTGCCCAGTGCCTTGCGTCCTCTTCTCTCATCTTCGTTGTCGTCATCTTTCTGATCCTCGTCGTTCCCTTCTTTTCGTTATTGTCAACATGATGATCAACTGCGCCATCATCTCTGTTGCCGTCGCCATCATCACCATCACCATCACCATCACCATCACCATCGCCATCGCCATCGCCATCGCCATCGCCATCGCCATCACCATCGCCATCGCCATCGCAATCACCACCGCCATCACCATCGCCATCGCTGACAACATCACCATCACCATCGGCGTCACCATCACCATCACCATCAACATCACCATCACCATCGCCACCGCCACCGCCACCATCACCATCACCACCACCATCACCATCACCATCGCCGTCGCTATCATCATCATCATCATCATCATCACCATCATCATCATCGTCATCATCATCATCGTCATCATCATCATCATCATCATCGTCATCGTCATCGTCATCGTCATCCTCCTCCTCGTCATCATCATTGTCATCATCATCGTCATCATCATCATCATCATCATCGTCATCATCATCATCATCACCATCACCATCCATCATCATCATCATCGTCACCATCATCATCATCATCATCATCACCATCTTCATCATCAGCATCATCACTATCATCATCGTCATCATCATCATCATCACCATCACCATCACCATCACCATCATCATCTTCATCATCATCATCATCATCATCATCGTCCTCGTCATCGTCATCGCCATTGTCATCGTCATCGTCATCACCATCATCACCATCACCATCACCGTCATTGTCATCTTTCTGACCCTCATGATTCTCTTCTTGCCGGTCCATGTCATCATGTTCTTTATGAACATCATGATCATCGTGATCATCATCGTCATAATCATCATCGTCGTCATCGTCAAAGCATCAAAAGCCCACCTGGCCGTTGTTCGCCTAGTCATCATGATCACTATTGTCGTCGGCGCGCGTAGGAACTTTGGGTTTGGGTTTGAGAAGTGTCCACAGATTTCCATCACACCTTACGCAACAACATACATAACATCTAGCAAATACTGCATCGCCAATCCTAAAGCGCATCACATTGTCTCACGTTCTCACCCCATCCACACCTCATAAACAAGAGCATACATCATAAACCAAAAGGTTGCGCAACGCAACTCGTGTAGCGTAACTCACAGAACAAAGCGCATATCATTTTTTCACATTCCACAATTCATGCTTCATAATCCACGAATCACAACATGCACACTGAATCTCAACAAATCACATACCGAAACATACATCACCGCCTCACAAACCAGAACGCGCCATTCACAACACGCATTGCAACTCACTCATGAAATCATACACTCATGAAATCATACATCGCAATTTCTCGCACATCAACGCCCACACGCACAGAACATCTCACTACTCCAACCATGCGTCGCAATATCCCACAAATCGCAACATGCATAACAACGATTCACCAATCTTAACATACATCACAATGTGTCACACGCCCGATCCAAGGCACACAAGTCATGTTTCGCACACCACAACATCCATATGGTTAGATACGGGGCATGGGTGCCTCACTCGCAATCACACAGACGCCACACTATCTCATAGAACATCAGTCGCGCACGGCAACACGAACCTCTCAACATAGACCACACAACACCACAAATAGAAGCAACCGTCATAGCTTTTACCTATTGACTATTAAATAGCGCCACACAAAACCACAACATTTTGCACAAAACTGCTCACAAAGCACAATCCAAAAACCAAAACACACCATACTATTTCACGTTCCACAGGCTCACACCAAAACATGTATCGCAATATCTTACCTATCAACATGTACATAGCAATATCTCACGTGCCCTATCTTAAGAACCACAACATACATCACAATATCTCAGAAATCAAAACTGAAACATCTTACTTTACAAATCCCGATGTACATCGCAATATCTCACATACCAAATCCCACACGTTAAAATTCAAACGTTACAACATACATCAGCATAGCTTGCAATACCTCGCAGATAAAAAATATGAATCCCATCCATCGCTGCATACTGACATCACAGCTCCGTAAACACAAAAAAACAAACAAAAACACCAGCGCAGAAAACATCAGTGCAGAGAAAAACACCAGCCCACAAAAAAAACCGCAGACAAAAAGACCTGCCCAAAGGAATCAGCAGACAAAAACAACAGCCCACTATAAACACCAGCGCAGAAAAACGCCAGCACACAAATATACCAGCCTTCAAAAGCTCGATCAGGCAGAAAGACGGGTGCAAAAAACACCAGCCCACAAAAACAGCAGCACACCAAAAACACCAACCAACCAAAACAGCAACCCGCAGAATTCCCAGCACGCAAAAACACGAGTCCACAAAACACCAGCGCAAACAAAAAACAACCCACGAAATCGGCAGCAAACAAAAACTCCCTGCTGAAAACCACCCGAACAAAAAACCCGGCCCAGGAGAAACTACCAAAGACGACCTCCGCCCGCGACAAAAACAAACAAAACATAGCCCAAGAACCGAATGCTCGCACATGTTTCGAGGACACAGATGTTGAACTTCATCGTTCAGGGACACGCTTGGCAAGGCACTTGTGCAAGACCCTCTTGTGGGACACTCTTGCGGGACACTCTTATGAGACGCTCTTGCGGGAACACTCTTCTGAGAAACTCTTGCGGGACACTCTTATAAGACGTTTTTCTAAGAAACACCACCGCCAACAACGCAACCAGTCACGCCTCCACCAATTCCAAACCACCACCACCACTACCACCACCACCTGTCACCATCACCGCCACCACCAAAACACAACCCCCAAACACCCAAAGTTTAACGAGAACCCTTGGGACCCCACAGGCCCACACGGGCCCACACGGGCCCACACGGGCCCAAACGGGCCCACCGGGCCCGTTCAATGGGCCGTGCTACCAGAAGACGCAAGCCTTTTGAAACAGCGTTTCGAACCCTGCAGAGTCCCAGGGCCATCTTTCCCTTCCAATTTATTCTTTGCTGCGAAGAGTCAACACCTGGAACCCTTCTCAGCATTTCACAGCCAGATTGCCATCTTCTAAGTTTCTGCTATCAATCCGTGTCCTGCACGCGTCGCCCTTGCCCTTTTCGTCGGAGAAAACCCGCTCCCAGGTGTTTCGAAGACCATGGCCATGGCGCGGCAGATCTGCTGCAGTTGCTCGGCCGCAGCCCTGCCCTGGAAGAGCTGAACTTTGACCGCTGCAAGCAGATCCCTGGCGCTGCATGGGCAAAGCTGCAGGGTGCTGAATGGCCCAAGTTGAGGACGGCGAATTTCTCTTCGTGCCTTGGAGATGATTTTGTTGTTTGAGTTGGTTGGATGCGGGCTGGGATTGGATTTTGCCGACAGCTCCAAAATCGCAGTTTAGGGGAGTTCCAGATCAGCCTGTGTTCTTCAGGCTTTGCACATCCAAATATCATCCCTTGCACACTCATCATTTTGCGCTCTCAATGGTGACATTGCTGTATTGTCAGATTATTTATCAAACTGGGCCTGCAACATGTAATCGCTTGAGATCGGGTAGCGTGGTGTTCTGCGGTGTTGCACAATTCTGAACAATTGCAACCTTGATCTTGCCTTTTCTTTTTGTTTACTTAAATTTGAAATTGTACCAATGTAGCTGCAAGTTCACTGCTTCTGTGCTGCAAGCAAGACAGCGTCCAATCTCTTCAGAGCTTGCTTTTAAGCCACGTTCCAAGTTTCTTTCAGAAAGCCATGTGCTGCGCATGTCGCCCCTGCCCCCTCCATCGGAGAAAAACCCGCTCCCAGGTGTTTCGAAGACCATGGCGACGGCGCGGCAGATCTGCTGCAGTTGCTCAGCCGCTGCCCTACCCTGGAAGAGCTGAACTTTTTGGGCTGCAAGCAGATATCTGGCATCGCATGGGCCAAGCTGCAGGGTGCTGAATGGCCAAAGATGAGGAAGGCCAATTTCATCGCGTTCCCTGGAGATGTTTTCGTTGTTTGAGTTGGTGGGATGTGGCTTGGGATTGGGTTTGGCAGGCAAGTCCAAAATTGCAGTTTAGGGGAGTTCCAGATCAGCCTGTGTCCGTTCAATGGGCCGTGCTACCAGAAGACGCAAGCCTTTTGAAACAGCGTTTCGAACCCTGCAGAGTCCCAGGGCCATCTTTCCCTTCCAATTTATTCTTTGCTGCGAAGAGTCAACACCTGGAACCCTTCTCAGCATTTCACAGCCAGATTGCCATCTTCTAAGTTTCTGCTATCAATCCGTGTCCTGCACGCGTCGCCCTTGCCCTTTTCGTCGGAGAAAACCCGCTCCCAGGTGTTTCGAAGACCATGGCCATGGCGCGGCAGATCTGCTGCAGTTGCTCGGCCGCAGCCCTGCCCTGGAAGAGCTGAACTTTGACCGCTGCAAGCAGATCCCTGGGGCTGCATGGGCAAAGCTGCAGGGTGCTGAATGGCCCAAGTTGAGGACGGCGAATTTCTCTTCGTGCCTTGGAGATGATTTTGTTGTTTGAGTTGGTTGAAAATGGCGACTGCAGTTTCAAGATGTTTGGAGGCTCTTCCAGCTCATCCTGGTGTCATTAAGGATGTGTGTAAGACGCGCCCACACTTCAGGTTCTCCACACCGGTCTCAAGAAGTGAAGTGCAAGGATGTCCGGACTTGGGACTCCTCATGTTGCCAGAAGTATCTACGAGAGTAGTGGCATTCGACACATCTCGAACCACTTGTATACGATGAGATACTGAAGTACTTCCACGTCGCAGACATCAACCAGTTTCAAACTTTTGACCCATTTGTGCTGCAAAGAATCGACATCCCGAACCCTTCCTACTCTTAAAGAAGCCCTCCAAGTTGCTGCGAGAAAGCAGTTTGCCGCACATGTCGCCCTTGCCCCTCCGTCGGGAGAAAGCTCGTTCCCAGGTGTTTCGCAGACCATGGCGACGGCACAGACGATCTGCTGCAGTTGCTCGGCCGCTGCCCTGCGATCGAAATGCTGGACTTTGAACATTGCGAGCAGATCCCTGCGTCAGCCTGGCAGCGACTGCCCGACGGCTGCTGGCCCAAGCTTGGCAGGGATTGGTACAGTTGCCTTGGCATCCCCAACGAGCAGCTTCCGCGGCTGTGCGGCTAAGGCGGATGGGTGGTGCAGGTCCTGAGATTTACCTCAGGGTCAACACGTGAAACCCTGCAACTGTCCCAAGTTTCGGCCACACGTTGCTGCGCTCCAGGCCAGTCAGCAGCGTAGTCAGGCGCAGGGTGCTGATTGGGTGAAAGTAAAACATTGAACGCTGCTTCCTTTACTTGGCGCCGTTGGTGTTTTGCCGAAAACCGGAATCAATGCTGCGTCTCTTGATTTTTCAGTTGCGAGTCGAGATGAGTGTCAAGTGTTGTTTTTGTGAATTCTTCACTCAACACTCCTAATGCAACATGAGAAGTTCAATCTCTGAACAGAGTTGAAGTTGTCCTCAAATGCACCTCTGTAGCCTGATATAGCGATGATTTGCTGGATGAAAATGAATAGGCTTGACGCACCTTGGCGTGAAAGAGATTGAGACAAAACAAATCGACTTGGGCTATCAATGTTCGCATGTCCTGTTTGTCAAAAGTCAAGGGATGCATGCATTGGCGGACATGTTTTGGTTCTCATTTGTGGCGTGCTTTCAAAGTTGCGCTTTTATCATGGTTTGTGGCTTCCGCATCTTGCCTGTCGTCGATTGAGATGTTTTAGACTTGAAGTCCTTTCAGCACCCGTTTGTTTTTTTTTTGCACGACGGAACAACAAATGCACAAGTCCAAAGCTTTTAATTATCGTATTTGAATTCGGAACTCACCAAGTGAGTGGGTCAACACTGCAACCAGGCAGATGCCCAAGCTGCAGATGCTCACAAACTGCGCCTTCCGATCGCGCCATCTTTTACTGAACATCCTCAGTGATTGGGCCAGATCTATTGATGTTTCACGAGCACCAACTCGAAGCAAACTACGAGAGAAGAAAAACCCAAAAAAAGAACCGCTGTCGGTCAGAGTGGCTGTGGTCATTCCATTTTTTGCGTTTGAACAATCACCGACGATCCATTTGTCCAAGTTGATGAGTTGAACATGAACATATTGGTCTAGTTCTTTGCCGATGAGTTGGATCTTTCAACGGCATGATGTCATTCTGCATGTTTTGGCTCTTACAACGACAGTTAGAGATCGAAGTATTGACACCTGTCAGAATTGCCACCTCACCTTGATCACTTCAGCTGCGCAGATGGCCAAGGCACAAGTCACATGATTTGGGTGAGTCAGTCAGGTTCACTCGACGCACAAATAGTGTTGTATGATGCCATGTGCAAGACAGGAGGCATGTTTAAGATGTGGAAAGCATTTGATCTGACAGGTGTTTTGTATATGGCATGTTTGTTTTCGGCAAAATATTGGGTGCAAACTCATGTTTTCTTTCATCATGACAATATGAGTCAAACATGTGTGCCATCGAGATTGCATTGTGCTATTTCCGATCAGTTTAGTGTCTTTAGCACGCTGGCGTTTCGACCAGCACAGCTGTGGGCTGTCCGCCGGAGTGCAACCATACCCTGGGTACACTTATAGCTGCGCGGGCCATGAATGGACGGACCCATCTTGAAGACTGGTCTTAGCTCGGTCCAATCCTTCTTGGTCTGTATGATTGTGTGTCACTCAGCCAGTAAGCCAGTAAGCCTGATGATATACTGTAGCTGGTTTGGAAGCTGCTCACGTTGTCGGTTGGGTATGTCTTCCTGGGCTGGTTGATGGCTTGATTGACTCATGGATGGCTCGGGGGTTGATTGATGGATTCATTTTATGAGTCATATCTAGCCGTCCCTGATGCCTCTTGGTTCCAAAGATAACATAGATATAGCCAGAACGAATGGTTCAGCAATATCCCGCAGCAATATACTTTGTCATGGATATGATTAATATGGACGTTCTTGTTGAAGAAACATGACCAGTGTCTATTTTATTCCCAGTTGTCTGGAATTTTGTTTCAAACAATCGTTGGGAAAAGCAGATAGTCATAGCCATCACACATCATTATCAACTCTATCACTCACCTGCTTATTCACATCCATCAACAAACCATCATCACCAGCTTATTCACCACCATCGGCCAGCCAATTAAAGACCTTATCAACAACCATCACTGAACCATCAATCGAACATCAATAACCTACCAATCAACGGTTAATCAACCGTTCATCAACCATCCATTAATCACAACTTAACCATCAATCCACCAACCCTTGGCTCCAATGATACCTGCTGTGCTCCCAACCTCCCTGTGCAGATCCCGCAGCTGCCGAATTTGCCGGGCGTGCTCTGCCTCTGCGCCGGTATGACTTTGCTCTTCACAGCGTTTCAGGCGTCACAGATAGGCAGCGATTGGATGAAGCTTAATGGTGGGTCCATGTGAATTGTTGGGTTGGTCGCTGGGATACTTAGTTTGTTTGTTGGTTGGGCTGGTTAGGTTTGGTTGTTTGGTTGGTTGGTTAGTTGATTAGTTTGTTGGTTGGTTTTGTGTTTGCTTTGTTGCTTGGCCAGTTGTTTTGGATAGTGCCAACCAACTAAGCCATAGAGAGGTGTGGTGTGTGGTGTGCTGTTACTTCGTTGGCCAGGGGTTGTGAACTATCTGCCCTAGTTCCTCGTTGTAATTCAAAGGTTCATGACATGGGATAGAACGGGATCGCAAGTATGAACCAACTGTCACAGTTGGATAGTTGCGTGGATCAGCTTTGTTGCGGATCCTGACGGCAGCATAGTTCATGGTGATTTCCAGCATCTGTGGATAGTCCCTGCCTAGGACCCCCAGCTCTGAACACCTGTGAACAGCTGGTTGTGACCCATTCCCATGGGCGCCTTAGGAGGTTCAGAATGCAGCTCCAGTGGACCTGGAAGAAGTGAGGCTTGGGAACTTCGGAAGCTGGGCAGCAGGGCAGACGGGAGAACACCTCTTGGGAGCATCGTGCGTGAGCTGAGTCGACCAAGCCCATGCTGTGACGAGTATCGGTTCGTTCGCTTTAGTGGTCATCCTTAAAGAGGTGCAGCGGCGATATGAAACCGAAAGTCCCAAGGTTGGGATGATATTGTTCTGAGTGGGTATAGTGGCTAATTGGGTTATCAAACACCTGATGGTTATCATCTAGTGTTGTTTTATCACATTTAGTGGGAACCGGTCATTTTCTTTGGGGTACCCTCAAGTGAATGATATTTGGATTATTTGGGTTCACGAACTCGATGTACATGTTTGAGAACGTTAGGCTTGGAACACTTGTGCCTAGATCTTGGAGGATGATCTCACATTTCTTCAATTCATGTTTTCAGTTGCGCAGGGGCCAGTCCACAAGCACTGCACTTGTTTCTAGAGGAAAATGCAAGGATGTTCTTGCAAATCAACAAGTGTCTGGGAATTACACCTTGGGATTTTTGATCATAGTCTATTCGGGAATCTGCGAAGATATGTTGAAAATTTTGGTAGGATCCAGTCAAAGGCATTGAGATTTCCAGCCTTTGGGTGCTTGTTACAGTGCTTGATGCTGCCTCATAGAAGGGGATTGATTGGCACAATCCATTGCGCAGGATCACCCATCCGTTCTGAATCACCATGTCAATGAGATGGCACGAGGGCAATTTTCACTGTGCGATCTTGTAATTTATCATATATTAAGACCAGGCTTTTATTCTGACACAGTTTTCTTCAGCCGAATTGAACCGTGCTTGGCAGGGTCCATTTTTCGCTGGGTGTTTGTTTTTTCCAGACGTTTGAGGTCGCTTTGGATCCGACAAAAACCAAGGATATTACGCGCTGGCCACCTTCTATTGTGGAATGCTGTGTGGAAGTCAGGCAAGGGGTGGAGGTTGTGGCGATGCAAAGGTACAGACTGGATGAGCGCTTGCTCAACCTGGGGGGATGGCATCCAACAACTGGCTGTTTCTCTGCAACAATCGATCAGTCTCGATGAATGACTTGGTACCTGGTACCTTAGTTAGGTTCCTGAAGGTGGGACAGTACAACCGTTGATGTTTGGCAATCAAGGAATGGTTGCACGTCAAGATCAAACGCTAGTGGTCTCGGTATGTGATCTCGGAGTTCCAGACACATGTTAGAAAACAATTCCCGAAACAAGAAGTACAATGGCGCAGGCACCTGCCTCATGTTGGTTATTCTGTTTACTTGTCTTTGCCTCGCTGATTGATTGTGGGAATCATTGTGATACCTGTTGGTCATGGTGGCATCGGAAGCTTTACAATGGGTACACTGCATGGATCTAACAGTTCGCAATGGAAAATCACCATACTTTGCGGAGAAACCCTGGGAAGCCATCAATGATTGGTGGATTTTCCAACTCGAACTGTTAGATCACCAGAGGGTATGCCACCACTGACGATGACGAGCCCGCGAATACCGCTGTCCACCATATGGCACCGTTCAACTGCTAGCCCGACCACGATTATCTTTGTCACATTGCCGGTGTTGTTTATATATTCTTCATTGTTGTTGTTTAGGGTGTGTCATACTTGTTCTCGTTGTTCTCGTTGTTCTCGTTGTTGTTGTTGTTGTTGTTGTTGTTGTTGTTGTTGTTGTTGTTGTTGTTGTTGCTGCTTTTTCATCTTTAATTCTTGGTGATGTCATAGCCTTTTCCCCTATTTTTTAATTTTCTATCATGGATCGTCTTTCTCTATCCGTTTCCCAATCATTGGCCCTATCATGAGGCTGGATGATAGATGATCTACGGGTATCTTGGGACCTGTGATTACTATCAGTCCCACCCAACCTATACCAGGCACCTTATCACCTCATCAACACGCTGATTCTACCATGGCTGGTAGTTACCCAGTTCCCAGTTGTGAATCAACCGAAGTTAACAGGTCTGAACGGGGTATCACTTGGCCATGGTCATGGCATAGCTGGTCGCAGGTGGCGCCAGGACTGATTCATTGCCTCGGAGGACTCTCGGGCACCGCTGACTACCTGGGATCGACCAAAACGACTTAGCTCAACCAGGATGTGTTTTGTTGAGGAGTTTCATCAGCAAACTAAGTAGTTTCACTGTTCATTCATTCAGCTGCTGCAGGTAAGTGAAACTTGATTAGTTTTTGGAAGTACAAGGAGCACCTGGATGTGTTTTGGTGTGGAATGAAACCACTTCAAACGCGAAGTCAGAAGTATCGAGACAAATGCATGGGTGCGCGGATCACTTTTTGCTGCGAAGAAGCGTGCCAAGGAAGACGGACTCTACCCATTGCTGCCGTGGGATTTTTGTTTTTCATGGGATCTCTGCTTGTGGTGGGTCATATCAATGGTCAGAATCTCAGACTCCCCGATGTGTCACAGAAAACGTGTATATAAACAGTGGTCACCCACTTGTGGGTTGGTGATCGTTTCGGTATGCTGACGTCATTGGTCCTTGCTTCTGGCACGGCCACACTGGTAGCCCCCAGGTGTAGCAGAACAGTTCTCTTTGGCAGTGGCTGCGGTGGTGCTCATCTCTGCTCTGTCTGGTCTTGTTGGAGGAGAGACCAAGAAGCTGATGTCCTGGAGGTTTTTCTGCATTCTTTGATAGCTATGTGGTTTGGTCAAGTCCAAAGCCATGGTGGTACCTCCCAACCACCCAATAATCACCACTATTCATAGGGAAACCACCAGTTTTGGGGCTACACCATGGCTTTGGACAAACCCATGCAGTCATCAGAAAGACTATGTCAAACAAACAGAGTTATCACGCGGTTGATGTGTCAGCTCATTTCTTCAGGAACACCATTAGTGACCACCTTCGGGCATTGCTCAAGGTTCCAGTGTTGTTTCTTTTCCATTTCTGCAAATGTTTAACATGGACATTTAATAATATGCAAACAGAACATGGACATATAAATAATATGCAAACATAGATGTGCATATACGATGTTATCCATCGTGTGGCTATCACCAAAATCCAACCCGTGAGCGCTGCTCGAATTCTGTCCACTGTGCCCTGCTGGTGGAGGACTTTTGTGGCCATCGCAAGGTTATGTGCTGACACACTATGCTCCTCCTCATTTGCTCAACTGGTATATGCCACTGGGCACCAAAAAAGAAATGTGTATGTGCAGTAATTATGTCGCTTCTACTGTCAACCCAAGCCCTGAAGTAATGGATCCCCAGGTGATTTCGCCTTGGCATTGCTTGGATAGAAGACACAATTCAAGATCAGCAAATCGACAAGCCAAGATGCTGAGCCGTTGGCCTTTGTTGTTTGCTTGTAACGTGAAGAGTCACACTAGTCGATCTTTTTGTATATTGTGATATAGTGGACCAGCCGAAGGGTCACAGTCTCAGCAAACAGCCATCAGCCATGGCTGCAAGAATGATCCATGTTGGAATGCCAAGTTGTTCACTTCTCAATGCTTCACGGCTTCATGTTTCAGCCGCAGACCTTGGTGATGCCGTTTTTGCCGGCGCTGAGGTCTCTTTTCTCACTCTGCTTCTTTGCAAGTGGCTTTCTTGGCCCTGCCCTGGTGGCCCCGATCATCAAATTTGCTGGACAGCACAGCGTAGCAATTCCCCTGACGCTGTTCCTTTTGGCTGTGCTAGGTGGGACCGGGTCAAAGCGGCGTATCCACATTCCCTCTACGAAGTTTCCCCCCAACGCAAAGATTTTGACCATGTCAAGAGATACAACTAGTGGTAGCCATGGGGAGTTCTGTTGTTCACTGACGAAGTTGTTTCATCGCCAGGTTGTTTGCTGCTTTGTTGCCTCCCTGCCACCGTTGATGCCAACGGACAGTGGGAAACGCCCAAATCTGCACCGGCGTCGCCCCCGCGATCTGCTGCTGCATTGTTTCTGTTGTGCGAAGCTCCAGCACGACGCTTGGGCATCTTAGCCTTTGCTGAAGGTGCCTTGGAAGCACTTGGAACCGGGGATCTGATGGCATCTTGCGATCCAGGGATCTGTGTCGAAGTGTGATTTGTATTGTTTACTTGGCTTCAGTCATTCTCTTTGAGCAATTCATCAGATCGAATAGCTGGATGTGTAAGCACTAAGACTTTTCGCCTCGCACTGATATATCATGGTGCCGAAAGTTTGTTGGGTAACAATAATAGTTTATAGTGATGGCACATAATCGCGATTGAGACTGGATACCCTGGGGACACGTGTTGTTTGAACCTCACAATGCGTCAGCAAAACTGGGGTCCGCAAAAGATCGCCATCTTTGTCGCGGAATCGCTATTTAGGCTTTCGCAGCATGACCAAAATGCTGTAGCAGTACATGGCCAGACCCTTTTGTCAAGGCTGTACAATTTCTGGACAGCCTTAGGTTCAAGGTGTACCCCTTGTCGCTGATTGATGACTCACATAGGTGCGGAGATTTCTAGCAGTTATAGGGAGTGAGCCCCCAACCTTATAGCTGCTGGGGGCGTCCTTAGGTCCTTGGGTGGGTGGCTAGAGACACCTCCCAGAGGCTGGGGGTTAAACGCCTACGTCCCCGCCATGCTTCCTGTCATGGCATCGACCGCAACGGGAGGGTCTTCTCCCCTGTCCGTCGATAAGGACTGGACAGAGCTGCTGGTGTGGTTGGCTGCCGTTTGTTGGCTTGGTTGCTGTTTTGGTTGCTGTTTGGCTTGGTTGCTTGCTGTGTTTGAAGGGTTGCTTTGGTTGGATATATTTCCTTGGCTGATTTTGTGTGTTTATAGTGCATTGCAGCATGGGTATCAACAGCAGGACGTCCTGGTCGTTATCCTAGATCAACCTGGTAGCTCATGTTTGTTGGGATCATGAGGTAAGAATCACGAATTGGTCATTGGTCATTATATTCCAACTTGTTGTTAGTTCACTGCTGTGATATCCAACTGTTGTTGGCTGTTACTTATATCACCAACTGCTACACCAGTTCGTTACCATTGGACGGTTGAGAGTCGACTGATCAAGACACGAGCAACCAGTTGGTTGCGGAAAGCCCTATCGAAGCAGCAAAAGTAGGGGAGAGGTACCAACAAATATGAGTAGAGGCTCAGTTGAAGTGTGGGAGCAACAAAAACAGGTGAATTTTAAGAACATGTTGATGAACAAACCGTCAAGGAAGACAATAGAAGGAAGGGCATTTAGGAGCTTAGGAGAACGTCAAGAAGGAAAAGAAGCAAAAGAGGGAGGGAAGTAGAAAATGAATACGTGCCTTGCAAAGTGCATGACTTCCCACCAATCCATCCCCTGAGAAGATAGGAAACAAGCAATCTTTTGTTGATTGGCACCCCGGAGAGGACAAAAAAGCAAATGTCTACAACTTTGTGAAGCCCTTGCTGTTTATTGGTTTCTTGACCTGTCAACGTCCTGAATACCGCTTTAGTGTTTGAGAATCGTGTTTTTTTGTCCTGATGCTCGTCTTGTCTCTTTGGATGCTTCTCTTTCTGTCAGTGCCCTGCTGGCATGAGCCAACCCCCTAAAGCCTTCCTCACCAACTACAAACTGCTGAGCTGTGACCATGACCTCTGCTCCTTGATGAGCTGTGACCTCGCCCAGCCATTGATTCTCATGTTGTGGGTACCTTAGGTCATGGGTTGCCTCCCAACCCAACCAGTGGGACACCACCCGTTGCCGGTCCAACCCACGGGGCATCCAGGAGCTCCTTCAGCTGATGTTGCTGCTGAATGGCGTGGGACACATCTTCGCCAGTCTCCTCTACGCCCCCATGGCGGATCGCTTTGGAAGGCCGGGACCACCAATGGCTTCGCTGCCCGTGGTTGGTGGTGAGTCATATCAGTAGCACTGAGCCCGGGCAGCTGTTGACTGATAAAGGATCATGACAGGGGGACATGAATCGGGACATGAATCTACCTGCGGATCCGGCCTCATCATTTCGGCCGAATCAAAATCCAAATTACCCCATCAGTGATTGTTGGGAAGTTCAATTTCTAGCTGCAAATAGTCCAATAATCGAAATGTAACAAAATGCCAGGCCTTGTGAATCCTACAGACGATGAAGCATCATCAATTGGTAGAAGTCAACAGCACTTGACCATGAAACAAGTCGCTGCTTAGTTCATGATTTACCAGGGAACAACCGAATGCGATGGAAGTCATCTGTTGGGGGTCCCCAAGCTGCGAACCAACGAGGCGTTTCATGCTGACCTTCCAGGGCTCCATGGCTTTGGTTGCCTTGCTGTTGGCAGAGCTGGAGCGGTTGGCTGGTCGGTTTGTGGTACTCAAAGCTTGGTTTGCGAATGTTTGTAAACCCATTTGCTTGCCATTTAGAGTCGGGTAAATCTATTGGAAGTTAATTGCCCATTTCATGCTTTGTTTGGCTGAGATAATTTTCACCCAACTTTGAAGCAGTGATTTATATCACTTTTGCTGGCGTTGGGTTCAGTGAATTTTGAAAACTTTTTTTTTGCGGAGGCCGTGACCCATAGATGGTGTGGTAGCAGATGACACATGGAAGTAGATCACCTGTGGGAAACAGGTTTGCCAGGACCAACTACACACAGTCGCTTGATTTATTTAGGTGTGACATCAATCTTTCACCCAAGGGCGGATAGGTTTTCTTGCGTGACACAGAAGGTGCGTTCCTTGGACCAACGGGTTCGTTCTGTTGTTGGGGCTATGAACCCACCGGGGAGGGGGGGGCCCTGGTGGCGTTTATCAGCACCAGCCACTTATTGTGCCGGTCGCGTCAAAATCCGAATATTCATTGCTACCACAATGGTTGCCTATTGCTGGTCATTTCCTGATGAAAGGTATCTCCATTAAGCACCAAGTTACTATGAACATCTCTCAAGTATGGAATACGACTATGGACACGCACAAATCTTTGGGGATTTTCCCTAGGAGAACCGGGTAGTTCTTGCGCTGATCACACGTGTTTACACTGCTCAGTTGACACCGGCGCAAAGTCACCTGTGGCAGGTAAGCAGCACCTTGTAGACCCGGTGGCACCAAGATCTGAAGGTTTTTAGCTGTTGATGTTCGTCTCAAAATGTGAGGTCGTCTTGTTTTTGTCAACTTCGTGTAATAACCTTTGGTATCATCAATGGAGCTGGTTGGTTCATTGAGATCATCGCTATATTATTGGTATAGCAGGGGTATATCTCCTCATGTCACGGGTATGTCCCGACTGATACCAACAATAAGCAGCTCATATTGATACCAATTGGTTGGCTTTCATATTCATCATCGCTGGGAATAATTCCACCTTTTGATTCTCCAGACCTGACGTGCCGAACCAATAATACACCTCAGCAGAGACCCCGCTAAATCACTTGGTTGTGCACCTGTGATTCCCCGACATAAACCATTTCTACCCATTATCGATCATAATTTATTGAGCATGTTTGACCACGATTAACAACCATCAACCATTCACCATGAGAGACAACCATCATCATCATCATCATCATCATCATCATCATCATCATCATCATCATCATCAGCCATTAGCCATTAATCATGATTAACAACCATCTTCAACCATTCTTAACCATGATTCATACCCACCTGCCATTTGTCAACGTTCAACTGTACCGCTCTGCAGGACGTGGGCTTGTTTGGTACGCTGGACTTGCCGAGCACTGCGCTGCGTTCGCTGGATCTCTCGGCAGCTTTCTTTCTGGGCTTCAGCACCATCTTGGGCCGCACCAACAACAACGCCATCTGTGGGAATTTGTGCCCAACGGGAGATGCTTAAGCTGATGAATGATGGGAGGTGACTCATTTTTTCAATCGTGGTTACGTCGGTCCAGCCCGCAGGTACAGAGAGAGGGCGGGCAGCGCCTTTGCTTTATTGGCAGCGCTTCGTTCCATTGGATCGATTGCTGGTATCCTGTTGATGCCCTCTATTTCAGGTGCGCTGATGTGAAATGATGTGTGGGTGATGCTTGACGTGGGTGACAGAAGTACAACAATCATGGTGTTTTGGTTGGCTGATTCTCCTCTATTTTTGGCTAGCTGCATCCCATTTTTCTCAGGCATGTTTGCATGTGTTGAAGATAGGTGTGCTGGTGCATATATCTTATATGTTGAATAGAACTAGTTGAATGGTTGGATAATATAGGCCACAAGCCCGATTTCCATTTTTGCTTGGTTGTCTCCCACCATTGTTTGGGAGTCAAAACCCAACCTCCTGCAAAGAACCATTCTGGTTGGTTCCCCTCTGCCAAGCTAGCGTTGAACTAGACCATCCGTCCGGTGTAGATGGTTCGACTGATGAAAATGGTAGTTTTGGACTTCAGGATTAGTTTCTCACATGGTAATTCTTGCTTGAGCTGTTATCCCCACATTGCCAGTCAACGATGGTGCTGGTTATGATGGACAATTTTGAATTGCAGAGAACCCATCCACCTCCATCCACCTCCATCCACAGCTATGATGAATGCGACAACCAGGTTTACCGGGTTGCTACCTATGATTAATACACTGCTACCTGTGATGAAGGCACCTGTGCCAGGTGAATGGCCCAAGGAGATCATCGCAGCATCTCTTGGACGCTCGCCGTGGTGGTGCTGGGATGTGCTAAGCCCGGTGAGGCCTGTGAGGTTAGCCTCCCTATAACCATGGTGAGTTGCCAGTTCCGGGCCCTGGGGATGCACAACTTAGAAAGCTTTGGATGACCAAGCGGTTTTTTGGCTACACATGGTTCGCGTAGTCCATGTTCTGGTTCTACCAATGATGGTAAGACATGCTTGGTAAGCAATGATTTTGGATAGCGATCACTTGATTCCACCGCTTCGTGTGGTGAATGATGAGCAAAGCAGTGATGAATTTGTTGAGCTTGTAATACCCGAACGATGAAGTAGCTGTAAGAATCATAAGACCTGACGGGATAATCAACAATGATGTTTTTTTTGAGGGACAAGGGATCTCACATAGTCAGGGATGCTCTGGCGATCATGCTTGACCAAGCAACAAAATCGCACAGAGACATGAATCGTAGAGGTTTTTTTTCCGATGAGTTTCACTAGCAAATTATGAGGTATAGATATGTAGTTTGCCTTTGAACACTATGGCATTTGGCACAACATCGAGCTATCCGGCGATGGTGATGGTTGACGACGATTGGTTGTTGCTCCTCAAAAAATGGGTGTTTCTTAAGATAGGGCACCCCCCAAGTGATCCTTTTTCGTTTTTTTTTTCAAGTAATAAAACAACCATTTTAAGGAGGAGTTGTTTAACCATAGGTTTGTTGGTGCTTATCCCCTATTAATCATAGTTAATCCTAGAGAATCCCATGATTTTCCCCACAACACCCCCAAATGTCCATTTCTAGCGGGATCCAGGGCATGCCACAGCACCGTACAGCAACTTCCTGAGCGCACAAGACATCCTTTGCTGGGAGATCTGCACAATTCTTGGAGATTCTAATAAAACAATTCTTAGAGATCCCATTAAATTTGTTTTATTGTTGGATCAATGGTGTTAATATTAGTAATTTTAGATCATTGGTGCTAACACACGAACATACACTAACATAACTAATCCTTTGTCTCCCCTGTGTTGTGTTAGCACATTTACACCATTGCTGTCGCAACGTGGACGGTCCGTAGCCGAGGTTTTCTGTTTGCAGCATCCATTTGTGCGGCTGCGTATCCTCCACTCTTCGCAGAAGCTGAAGCGCGAGGCATGGAATTCGTGGACAGCTGTGGTGCCCAAAGCTGAACGAACAGTTTCCAAAAGCCAACGGCCAGCCTTCAAGCAGCTGGTTCTGCCAGCGGAGGTTGCAATCAGAATGGGAACATGCCACTAGGGTAGGTATACTCAACTTTGGAGATCCAAGATAGGGAGGATTTCAATGTTTGAAAAACTGTCAATGATGAACCCCCAGAGCTGGTTTAGAGATCCCCAGATATTGAACTCCAGAAATGTGAAACATCTTCAGAGCCCAGAACTCAGATTTTTCCCCGTGGCAGGCTGCGACTTGGAGGAGCCCGAAGACTAGCTGCAAGACTTCGAATCTGGCAGACAACTTGTCCTTTTGGAGATCTAAATGGTGAAGTTTGAATTAGGAAAGCATGGCTTGAGATTTGTGTTCAGGCTGCCTCGCATGTGAAGTCTCTTCGTTGCCAGAGAGATACTGTGCATCACATGGGATGACATTTGACGTGTTTGTTGGGCAGCAAACGCTCCTGGGAAGATGTCAAGGGACAGCTTCCTGGAAAGGTCATGCTTTTCCAGATCAATTTTGCTTGTACAGTCTGAAGGTGAAGAGTGATAGCTTCACGTAGATCTTCAGCAGTCGGACACTGACATGGACTGTGTCCGTTCCAAAGTTTAGTCCCAGTTGTACAGATTCCGTGGTTCCCCAGTGGTTCCCGCTTGGATTGCCCCTTTTTCGGCAAGCGACGGCCTTTTCCATTGCTCCACCCTACTTTTGTTTGGGTTATCTCACGAACAATGGAAGGTGGTTATGAGTTGACGTGGTGACAGGAAAATGCTGTCCTGTCTGGGAAACTGCTCTCTGATGGTTGAGACAGTTGAGACCGTTGAGATGATGGTCTGACGTGACGTGACGTTAGAACTCAGCTGATGTCCGCGCGAAGATGCGAGGTGACATTAGAACGAAGCTGATGTCCGTGCGAAGATGAAAGTTGTTTACAGCTGATTGTTGCAAGCCTTTAAGGTTGCACTTCAACATATCCGACCTGGGTCTGTGAAAGGCAGGGATTGAACCCCCTCCCTTGCAAGAACATTCACATATACACAGCAAGCTTCCTTTCACCAGCAACATTGCGTGTATGTACGTATGCAGATATGTAGGTATGTATCACCTAGATGCGCAGACCTAAATAATACATGTACACCTGCATATGAATAGATTAGATCTGGAAAAGAATAGTTCTTTGTGAGCACCTCTTTGGCTATGATGGGCAGGCCGAACTTTGCATCACGCCATGCTACTCTGCAGAGCTCAAACTTTTTGAAAACGAAAACGTGACCCGGATCCTGTGCGGATCTCTATGGTCCCATGGGAAATTGCCAATGCTTCGAAGGCTTCGGATTAGTTAGCAAGAAGGACACCCCGGGGGCACCTGGTGAACTCCTCGAATCTGAACACGTGTGTTGTAGCCATGATGAGCCTTGTGGTTCTTGGCTCCGCTTGGTTAGTCTTCCAAGCAGGTGAAAAGGCACACTGATTTTCCTGTGAAGCAGGTCTTCCAAAGGGAGATTTCCAAGAATTTGTCCGTGGAGAGTGTGAAGTTGCGGATCCGACGCCTAGACAGTGCCACCAGGACTCCTTCAAAGTCTGCATTTGTGGTGGTGCCACCAGCATAGGCACGGCTGCCAGTTCAGACTGAAACCTCTTTGCTGTTCAGCTGTGAAGTCAACTTGCGTGATGGTCGGAGCTGTTTCCAACAGCCAACTGTTGGATGTAACTTCTGAAATCGATGATATCGACAGCACAGGGATATGAATGACATGGCTAATGCAATGGTTTTGATGCGTATTGGGTGATTTCAAAGCGAAGGGTTGGTGAATCTGCACACTAAGATGCTGCAGACTAGGACACCACCGGTGTAGATGATTCTACTTCGTTATGATGATCATTACTTCCAACCATTCACTATCTTGTAGTTGATTGTTTGCATGATTTTTCAGCCGGTCGTATACGATCAGACGAGGGTCGCGATGCCAGAAACCTGCAAGTCGGTCCCTGTGCCAGGTCAACAATTAGCACTTCTGATGGCAACGAATTCGTTGGTCAAGGAGCTTCAACGGGCAACCAACCGGGTTGAAACAACAACTGGTACAGGTGTTTCTCACAATAGGGAACCCCTAAAATGGTTGGTTTATTACATCTTGTTACTATAACTGCTTAATACTGGACAATCTTGGAGTCCCCTATTTTGAGAAAACATTCGTATCCTTAATGATGTGGTCGCCATGTCTGCATCTCATCGTCCTCATTGTTGGTTATACTTGCTCCAGTTGAGAGCTGGCGAAGTTTTAACTTGAACCAACAACGAGTAACTTATCATCTTGTAGAGAAACTAACCGAGACATGAGGTTGCCAGTTCTGGCGAAGTCAAGAGAAACTGATGGCTGTTTCTGAAGTTTCTTGGTTTGAGAGCTGGCGAACGGTCCCTCTCTACCATCATTCGCTGACGAGAATGGCAGCTGAACATTTTGTATGGCAGGGGGTTCGTGAGGAAGTGCCACGCGACTCAGCAGCCATCCCGTTTAACCTTCATCAATTGTTGGAAGGCTATGAAGTCCTCAGCATTCAATGAATTCAACGGGATCTCGCAGATTTCTCTGTGACTGTCAGCTGATCATTGTTTGTGACGGTCAATGTGATGGTTGATTGATGGTTATTGACGGCAAATGACGACTGATGGTCGTTGGTTTTCATGATGGTTTTTATGATGAAAAGTAATGAAAACCATTATCAAAACCAAGGTTTTATGTTGATTTTCATCATGGTTTCATGTTTGGATTGTCAATGATGGTTTCATGTTTGGATTGTCAATGATGGTCAATGTTGGTTGTCATGATTCATGATGGTTAACTGCCCATTTAACCACCATCTATATTGGTTGGTTGATGGTCAATGATTGTAAGAAATATTGTAGTTTGGGATCCATTGCTGCCGGGAGGAGCTCTCGGTCTATGACTTGGAGGAGCGACGCAGCAACAGGGGATGGTGATAGCGGCAACAACAGGCAGTCCTAGCAACAGAACAGCCATAGGTGGTTGGTGATTGGTGGTTGGTTATGGGTTTAACTCTGCGGTTGCAAATATTTCATAAAAAAGATAGTCAATTCCCAAGAAGCTGTGCCAAAAGACGATCTTTCCAGCTGCTATCTTCAATTTTTCATGAGTACTCCAAACGTAACCTCCAGGGAAGTGGACTCAGCATAGGTCGGACACTGGCCTAAGATTAATGCTGCTAAAGCTCCAACTTTGAACGCAATCTTTATCCTTACTGTGAGACTCAGGCTGTCAGAAAATAGTTTTTACTGACTGCTGTTAGCAAATTTCTAGAGGGCAATATAGATTTATGCCACATCTAATGATGGAAATCACCTTACGGTAACATACAGTAAGTCGTACCTAATCACGTCCTGGTCACCCTTGTCTTCTTAGCGTTGCGCAGCGCAGGGCAGCACGATCCCTGCAGAAGGGGTGGCTGCGGATTTGTCTCATCTCGAGTTGCTTGGGGACAGTGATGATTGGGTGACGATGGTTGTCCTCGGTGTTTGCCATGCGCTAATGGGAGGTACATGCGCTGTATGTCGCTGTATATTGGTTGAGAAGGTGTGTAAGTTAGTTTTGCTCATTTTTGAATGCATCAATTGTTGATATGAATGAAAATCAGTTGGGTAGAACCAAGGCGAACAGAGTATGTTCGTTGGTCGATGGTTACGTTGGAAGCATCAGAAAGAAGTGACTGGACACAGCAAGTGGTGATGGCTTATGTTGGGAGTCGCCAATCCATTGCGGTTGTTGAGCTCAGCGGCCCATGAACTGCGAATACAACTAGACACCTTTTCAAAGTACCAGGTTGTTTGGATAGTAAGCAGGACATCTTGAGATTCTTGAAAGCGTTCATCGTTTCAAATTTCATGCGCTTGATTGTGGCCCCACAGTTTCCCGCAAGCACTTCTCCAGCCGGAGGCTTTTAGTTGTGCATTTACTTGTTAGTGAGACATTTCCATAAGATAGTTCCTTCAATGGCTTTGTCAGGGATACCTAAGCGTTGGCACAGGGGAGATTTGCGGACCTTCAAGCCGGTGGCCTGCTGTGTCAAGGTTTCCTTGCAGAGTCAAAGCTTATTCTCTGCCCGCGAAGGACCTACACTCAGCTGCTGTTGTCTTTGTTATTAAAGCTCAACATCTTGTTTCAAATTGGTCCTAGGGTGGTACGCCGGTACGCCTCAAAATTGGTCGCAAAGGGAATGTGTGACAAAATGAATTTGGAATACCATTTACAGCATTGTTACATGATCCAGTATCAAAATTGAATCATCCATTCATTTTCAGGTGACTGCACTGCATGCAGTTACCGAGGCACGCCCGGTGAAAGACTTGCCAGCTGCCTGCTTAGAGGGCTGCTCTTTAGTGCTCGTGACTGCAGGCAGCTCTGCCGCTGGGCTTGCGGTGCACCAAGAACTGCGGTTGCTGGTGTGGTTGTTTGATTGGTTGAATTTACTTTGTTGACAGGGTGTTCCCTTAGAGCCTCTTCGCTGTTTTTTGGGAATCGATGTATTGGGAAACAACACAAAAACAGCCAGGATTGAGCCAATCCTCAGCAAGTTCATGATCTAACTATTGTGTCTTATTGATCAAGAGTTATCACCCCACCCTATCTCTTCATTGGTATTGATGCCAGTGATCAACATGTCTACCGCAATGGTTTGTTTGTTCATAGTACCCCTGGGATGGTGGACACTTCCACCGTGTCGCTGATGCTTCGACCGTTGCAGGAGTCCCACGTAAACCTGGACAGAGCCGGAAGGACGCGATGCACGGCGGTCCTTTCCGGGTGGGCACGAGGTACGTGATGGTACGTGTACGAGCTGGCAGGAAAATTGGCAGCCGCCCTCGTGAAAAACCAGCGCTATCAACCATGCTTAAGCAGAAGTACTCATCATCAATGGTCAAAAACCATCAGCCACTATTAACCATCAAGAAGCATCATCAATAGTTCATCATCAATAGCCATTATATCAATAGTCAATAGTTCATCAGCCATTGTTGACCATCAACAACCATCCTTCGTCATGGAGCACCATGAAGCAACCGCTACGCCAGGAGCTGCTCCAGGTGAATGCCGGGATTGCCAAGTTGGCACAGCACTCAGCGTCCGTTCACAGCGCCAGTAGCTTCTTGCCTCAACCAACCTGTGGTTAGCTGATGGTATGGGTGCTAACTACTAGTAGTTGGGCAGTGTTTGGTATGGTTGATGCTCATATGGTATCATTCATGATATGGTATGATTCACTATGTGATTCATTGATTCACTATGTGATTCATGTTATTAGTGGCTGGAGAGTTATTAGCAACTTGTTGTAGCTTGCCCATCCAATTGTTAACGACTGACCATGGTGAATATGCAACAATAGAGCTTCGGTGGATTGACTACTACAACAATCCTAGGAAATGACCAACAACAATAGGGATACAACCGTGAATAGCCATTATACTAGCCTGCATATAACCAACAATAGTAGGTTGATAACCACTGGCACATTATAATCAGTAGTCACTATATTATCCAAATAGGTCCTGAAAATCGAATGATCTGCCATATGGCAGTGGATCAAAACCCTATACCCCTTGTTCCCCTATCATTAACCATTGTTTTCCCTATAGTTTTGTTGGTGAATTTATATCCCACTATTGGTTTGTTACTATTGACCCAGCTCGCCATAATATGGTTTGTAGATCCCCTACTATTGTTGCTTACTATCCCCTATTCTTAACCATTAGCAAGCTACTATTACTCATATGGTTGGTTGGTTGGTTGGTTGGTTGGTTGGTTGGTTGCCATATGACCTATGTCCAACTCCGAGGTTGTAGAGGCCTGTGCCAAGAGGTGCCCAGAGGCGATTTGCGTTGCGCGAGAGCGTTTTTGAACCGCCGCGTTGCCGTTGGTGGTGAGTTGGTCTGCCAGAAAAAATCTGTGGAGATTGGATGATATGCTTGGATGATTGGATGATGATTGGATGATTTGCTTTGCAATTTATTGCTTGTACTGCTTGTAGTGGCTAAAATGATGATTGTGGGGGCACTGCAGATGCTGCTGTGAATTTGTAGATGGCATTGCTGTTACATGGTTGAACCTGCCGAGAATCAATGCTGGATGGAGTAAAGGCTGTTGGGTGGGCATATCAAAATTCCTTTGAGTTTGTGAACAATGTTGATGCTTATGAAGGTACCTTGTGGTGTTGATGCCATTGAAGACAGTTCATGGTCAATGGTGGCATTCCTTTGAGCTTGCAAGCGCCGTTGGTGATATGTTGATGAACTTGCTGCACGATGGTGCATGTTAATGTCTTCAACGTGCCACATGTGTCGCTACTATGCTTGTACGGTTGCGCACGACAAATTACCATGATCAAACGGCACAATCTCGAGTTTATCATATGCGAAACCCAACAACTGCATCATACATTTTTTATGACATAGTACGGCTTCAACACAAACATGAACCCTTGTTGTGTGAATCATTGCAAGTACGGTCCGAAACGGCCGAAACATCACCGCAGGCAACCAAGTCATTCGATTCTGATTGATTTGCATTTCTTGCACCTTTGAGTTTCAAGTATATTCACAGAGTAAGTGCTATCTGTGTATTCATAGAGTTTTTGTCCATTAGCATGAGGGTTGGAGCTCCTGTATATTCATAGAGTAGTAGCAACGACTCTCACAAAGAGGACGAAGGTTTTGCGCTGGTTGAAGACCTCACGGGTAACAATCAGATGAACTGCTGGCCGAATGTTGGTGATGTTTTTCGCATCGTTGTGTTGGTAAAAGCATTGGCCGAAGAAATCTGATCGGCATAGCAAGTTGCAGTTCAGCCATCAGTGGAAACTTGCACGCATTTGTGAGAAAAGCGCGGAGGCCATCGTGGGGCTCATCGTGAACCCTGTGAATTGCGTGGTTCCTGCCATGGCCAGGTGCGCGACTCCTTGCGAAGCAGGGGATGTCTTCCCACAGGATGTCTTTGGTGAACATGAGCAGATCAGATACATTTGATGAGATACTTAGTGAAGCCCACCACAGGATCACTGCATTTCACAACTGGGATGGAGCTTTTAAATTTTGAACGTTCAATTATGAATTCGCAAAGGTGGTTCCAAAGCATCAGCTCCCACATTTGGGGCAATCATTTGCCGAAGTATCACACTAGCAGTGAAACGACAACAGACACACTCCGTCAATCGGGGCCTCCAAGAGATGAGTTGCACAACATTCGTTTGGCGAAGGCTCTACGAGAAGAAAGGCTTAGATCCCAGGAAGATCGTGGGTGCGCGGCTGAGTTTGTCTCCGGATATTTTTGACCCAGTTTCCGCCCCGGCATGCAGGAAATGTCCGCGTTTATCCCAAGGTGATTTGATTTAAGATCTTGAGCAGTGGCCGCATATCCTGATGTTGGTTTTAGAGATTCGCTCCTTGAGCGGTTCGAAAGCATTGCAGGCAGCGCTTAAGTGACTTGGGACCAGGCGTTTCAGACAGCTTCACCTCACCACACTCCTCCAATGAATTTGTTCGGCTCGGGCACTTTGTGTCGTGCCTTGTGCCGTTCTGAGGTGTTACAACTCTGGATGTCGTGCGAGCCAACAAGCTCCGACCTAAGCTGAGTCAGAGACATTGTAGCCTGCATCGGTTTAGGGGTCAAGTCATTGAGTCATAGGATTTCGCGCTCTTCCCCTGATGATTTTGCCGCACTTGGCGAAGCAACAACCATTAGTGGCTGAAGAACCACCGAGATGAAGTGGTACAACTGGTATCTTGAATCATCCAGGCACCCATCCCGCCAAGTGTCGATCAACCAGCACCGTATTGTGAATCAGCTGCGGACAATTTAATGACCAAAACTCATTGTTGCCAACCATGGATCGGTGTCAATTACCACTGGTTGCTTTCAACTAGTTTTGTCAAGCATTCTTACAACTGTTATCACTGTCAGCTACCATCGTTTACCCTTGTGTAAACCATTCCGAATCAATTATGATTCTCAATCTGGCATTATCAATAATTCCAGCTATGATTATTAATTGGCTATGACATATAGTTACAATATACTATACCATGATTAGTAGTCATTGATAACAGACATTCATGTTTGATAATATGATACTTATAGTCCTGCATGGTCCTCCTACCATTGAAACTTTCCATTGCTAAGCGCATTCGCATGGCACTGTGAGGTTCGTGTACGAGGCCACTGGAGCTCCAGTGGATTCCATCAATGTGTCCGAAGCCCCAGCACTGCGCAGCGGTTTGGGTGGCTGGTGATGGCTGGTGATGGTGGGGAGGAGCAGATGAACAGTTTGGAGATGGTGGTGAATGTCGTTGGACACACGCTGAGTTAAATTTCGTGGATTATTTATTGATGCTTCACCTTCACCCAGCTGTTGGCTGTCAATGGTACTGTAAAATACTGGATGATGAATCGGCATGAAGACAACTCTGAGACTATCCAATGATCATTTGATTGATCTTTGTTAGAGATGCACCGGGCAGCAGATTGGAGCATGGATGAGCTGCGAACGGGGAAATCTTCACAGAATCTTCATGATCTCGGCAGAAACCACAGCTGGTCACCCAAGTTGTCACCGAGCATGGTCACAGTATGAAAGTGCGGAACGGCCGAGCCAAGTAGTTGAGAGGTCGCTTTGGTGGGGACAGATTTTTTACTTGTTCAACTCATCACGCTTCAGAGCAAAGCCTCAAATGGTGGGCAAGCCAAGGAAAGGCACACTTGCTGTGCACACAGTGGCTAGGAGGTCATCCAACCCCCTTAGTTGTTCGAAGTTGTTCCACTAAGATTTAACGCTTGATGAAACTGCTTCGGGATGCTTGGGATTCTTTGTGACTCGCTGAGGCCTGTGATCGGCGGACACACTGGCAAGTCCGTCTTGCCGCTTTTCTCACAGGACTGACTACAGCGAGATAATTTCCACTCATTTCTCAGGTCTTTTGAGTGCTGCAAAGCACCCAAGGGTGGCAATTGATCGGCAGCAAATGTCCCCTTGAACTGAAAAAGAGTTCACATCACGGCACGTGGATCATCAAAGGTCAGAGGTGGATCCCTCATTGGATCCCTTGGGGCTCCCCCTTGGGCTCTCCCCTTGGGCTCCCCCTTGGGCTCTCCCCTGGGGCTTTCCCGTTGAGTTCCCCTCACTTGGATCCCCTTGGCCTCCCCTTCACCTGGTGAGGAGAAGGCCTGTGCAGATCTCTCTTTGGAGCTTCGGAAGTCCTTGGACGTCAGGGTCCAGGACGCAGGTGCCACAGATCGCTGCGTCGCGGTTGTGGGTGCCATGGGGGCACCTGGGGGGGTCGTAACCGCGGGAGGGAACGGTTTGGTTCACCCAAGTAGATGGTCATCTGGTTCACCTATAAATGATCAACAGCGACAAAAGTATGAAATAACTTCGCTCCGTTGACCAGTGCTCATGAATCCGAAAAAATCTGGATCTTGCTTGTGCATTTAAGGGTTTTTATTACTATCATTGTTGGTATTCTTGATACTCATCATTGGACAAAGGTTGACAGTGTATTATATACTGTATCTTGATGAACCCTAGGAGCAATAGACTGATGTTTATATTACATAGTAACAGACAACACACTAATATCTACAATACACATTTCTATTATTTATTGAATACAAGTATGAATACAAGCGGATTATGATTATTACAATTACTAGAAATTTCATTGACCAATATCTACCATACAATGCACGAATGGTCAATGCGGCTGTGGGTCAGTTCACCCTTAGTCCCCCTGGTTCCCCCATCGTGAACAAGGAAGTTTTCCCATGACTGTTGGTTGTTATCCCCCATGGTTGCTGGTCAACTGCTTGACCCAGCTCGCCATATGGTTGGTATATCCCCTACTATTGTTGCTCATTATCCCATATTTTTTATCATTAACCAGCTACTGTTAACTATTGGTTGGTTGGTTAACTGCTTGACCCAGCTCCCCATGGATGCAGCATCCAACGGACACAGGCTGCCACTCATCGCCTCGCATCCCGCAGCAGGTGCAGAGATCGTCCGGGCGAAGTGTGGCAAGGGCAGTGCTACTCTGTCGCTAGGTGCGGAGATCGGTACCGCTGATACGCAAAGAGGTTGGTTGGGTTGAGTGGGGTGCAGTTGCGTTGGTGAGTGGGGTTCAGTTGCGTTGGTTACTAGGGGCACGCATTGGTGTTTTGCTGGTATTTTTTAGTGTGTTTCATATGCCAATATTTTGTTCGATCCGATTGCATTCCTTTTGCATGAACATGTAACTATCAACCAGTCTCTCCACCATCCACGATGCCATCGCGCTGCTCCACCGCAGGCTATGCAGGTTACTTGTTGGGCAGTGCTGTGCTGAATGGGCTCGCTGGCAATCGCACCACTGCCAGGGTCCAAGACTGGCGACTCAGGGTGGTGTCAGTGACCAACCAGCTTTCCGAAAGGGCAACCCAAAAGGTTCGATTTGTCGAGGGTTGGAAGTTCGACTTTGAAACTTCCTTGAATTCAAAGGGAATACAAATCCATTGCTCAAGGGAATACAAGTCCATTGCATGAGTTTTATGTCTACCAATCCCAAGCTTGGCCGCCCCTGAAGAAACGGACAGCCATGATGACAGCGGGAAGTTCCCCCACCACGGGTGGCCGCCAGAACTTGATCTCAGGAGTGTGCTTACGTGAAGCACCTCAGCTGAAACCAAGGAAGCTGATGCGCGGAGCGAAGGGAAACAGTGCAACAGCGAGTTTTTTCCTTCAAATTTAATTTGATTTGGGGCTTACAACAAGAAAAGCCGGTCCATTTGATTACACATCCTTTGATTTGATTTCATTTATAACCTGTCCGTTTGATTTCGGGGGTGAGATCCACTAGAGTCCATTCAAAAACAGGAGATCAATGGAAATCAAACATTGGCTGTTGTTTTCCCTATTTTGCGGCCAAACTTGAATAGGTTTAACACAAGTATATCTGCATGGGTTCATGAACAGAAAGTAGTGAAATGAAGTTATGGAGTATGAACA
>VSDK01021346.1:68146-101719 GCA_009767595.1 Symbiodinium kawagutii
CGTCGTCTGCGTCGTCGGTTGTGTGGGCGTCGTCGTCGTCGTCGTCGTCGTTGTTGTTGTTGTTGTTGTTGTCGTCGTTGTCCTTTGTTATTGTTGTTCTGGTTGTTCTCGTTGTTGCTCTTCTTCTTTTGCTGCTGTTTTTGTTCTTGTTCTTGTTTTTGTGCTTCTTGTTTTTGTTGCTGTTTAGTGCAGAAATCAGGGAAAGTTATCGCTTTCAATTAGTCATCAGATACTGGGAATTCTCACTGTCCTCTTTCTTGCTTCTCATCGCACATCACCGTTTTTGTTAACACTTTCGTTCTTGTGATTGTGGCCATTGTTATTATGGCCCTGCATTCGTCAGAGTTGGTCGCACGAGCAGAGTCAGAACCTTTCATATCTACTGACTTGACATACATTGACGCCTTGCCGTGATCACGGCACTTGCAGCCATCATTGTTGCTGCTACTTGTACCTATGTCGTTCAGCAAACAGGTCCCAACAATGCATGGTGGTTGATTTTCCCCAAAACTATATATCGCTATCGACATTTTAAAGCATATGAACCAGCATCTTCCGACGCTAAGCCTGTAGTACAACCATGAAAAGGATACTGATCATCATGGCCATGACGGAAATGGGACGAAAGATGGCAATAATCATCCAACGTAGTTTTTCTTGACCACCTTCCATCACACTGATGATTTTGCGTTTGCATTTTGGCCATCCATAAAATTTGGTGGATGTTGCGATGACGCTTTGAGAGAATCCAGCATAAATCATAATAATCATACTCCAACAATGAATAGTGACCATGATTCTGCTACTCCCATGTCTTTTGGATACCTGACAGGCGCTTACGATGGACTACCAGATCTGTGTGCCAAGATGTCCAGGACTGGCGTCGGTGAGTCAGCAGAAGCTGGTTGTCCGAGCTACAGCTCGGTGGCTTCACCGATTGCGTCACAATGCCTGTGCTTAGCCATTTGTGCACGGAATGAGAGGTGGATTGACGTGGTTTGTTCTCCTTTGAATCTCTGTTCGAAGTTATCTTAAAGGAGATCTGCAGAAAACAAACGGTTATCTTCTGTTAAAGAGATGAAATCAGCAGATCTTCAGCAGATCTTCAGCAGATCTTCAGCAGATCTTCAGCAGATCTTCAGCAGATCTCTGTTATTCGCTGATCTCGTCCCCTGTTTGCTTCGCCAGGAACGATCTGCAGAAGGCCAGTGCCCCAGCGCTTTGTGGAGTTGCAAAATCGCACCCGCCAGGGCCCGTGCCGCAGTACTCTGCTACCGAGGTGAAAGAATGGCTTCAGGATGGTTGTTGCCCTCCAGTCGAGGACATGCTGCGGCCGGTGTCTTCCATGTACTTACCAGGTGCCAAAACTATACCTTTTTCGTCATGGTTGATCCGATAGTGGAGCTTTGTATCTCGGTCATTGATGCTGCAAAGGCCCAATTATTGTTGGTTTTTGTGACTATTGTTGGCAGCACCAAGCGAGCAAGCAACCAAATGCCTTCACGATGTAACAACAGGAAAGCCGTTGGAACCCGCCTCACATTCTTGCAACGCCTCTGCCTGGGACTCCTGGGCATCATTGTGCTGTGAAGCAGCCCGTATTTACCAAGGCAAAGAAAACATCATTGAAACATGTACATCTTTCACGGATTTGCGCGTGCAAAACGTAAGTAAACATAGTTGTCCCATGTTGTACCAGTTCAATCCTTTACTTGTTGGATGTCGCTTCCAGTACTACAATTCCAGTATTCGCAGTATGTTGCACCTTGGTTTCATTGTTTCGACCGTCTTTCTCTGAAATCATCCAGGACACTCTTCCTGACGCGCACATGGAAAAAGCCGACACCAAGTTTGATGAGGCGTGCAATTTCGGCTGGTGAGTGATGAGCGTACATGAACTTCCAGGAAAGAATTGTGATGTTTTCTTAAGTTGGAAGTACCTCCAAATCAACGGTTCCCTGTCAGAAATGTTTAATTTATTCATGTTATTTTTTCTTTGGGGATTTTAGCAGTCGCCTATGGACATACTCATGTTCAGCTCATTACCCACGCTTGCAGAAACTTTGTTTCTGAACGAACCTCTCTACTGGTAGCATGCTGATGATATGGCCAACTTGCCCGTTTGTAGTCCTTTTTTCCATCAACCATGGTGCGGGTTCCCAAGATACAAACTTGGGCACAGCCCGCAGGCAAACTATGATGGGACACAACCAAACAAGAATGAATTTGCTCATCAAAGAGCTATCGGTAATCCTACATCCCCACAGCATTGATTTTTTGGATACGACAGTTTGGCAGGGAGATTGACTTTCAGCAGCAGCTGCTACAAACTTGTCCAAGAGCAGCCGAGCTTCCAGCGGCTCGAACCTGCTGTTGCACCGTTGGATGACAGCTGTTGCCTGCTATTTTTTGTGGAAATGCAACAGTTGGTGGTTGAAAGTAGAACAGGGGCCGGCTGTCATCCGCATATCAATCAGTGCCAGCCATGAATAATGGTATCAATTATTGTTTACCATTACTTGTCTTTAGTAGCATGTTCAGCCAGGAATGACTGATGATGGTTGATAGCGTGATCGGTTCATAATCTTTTGTCATGGCTAAACATGGTTCATACTATAATTACTTTTTTGACAAAAAAACAATTTTCAGGTATCAACCACTATTTACTGTTACTGAAGATCACTAACACATAGCCGACCATTGTGCTAGCCATGCTCAATGTTGTTCATGACTGCTAGTGATGATAAATCACCTAATCATATCTAGTCATGTGATTCACGAACCATGGTTATTCAATGGTGTTAGCCATGCTAGTGATTATAAATCACCTTGTCATCAACCATCGTTCACCATCAACCGACCTTCGCATGAAATGTTCTGCGTGGTCTCCAGGACTGGCTGAGAAATCAGTTGGAGTGTCCACTGTGCTTGGGCCTGTGACTTGGCCGCTGGAGGGCTTGGGGACACGGTACACCAGCAGATGCTTCAGCAGGGGACAGCAGCAATGGTTGCACCGGTATCGACTATGATTGACCAGATTGACCACAAGAACATCATTAAGATTGACCACAATAGGCAGATTAAGCAGTATTAAACTAATCAGCAATATTAAACTAATGCTTATTGTTTGCCTGTCAGCCAGTAGTAATGGTAGATCCAGCTCTTAAAAGAGCCGAAGTGTAGCAGGTCAATAGCTGGTGATTTGTCCCAATTGTGGCTGGTTTAATAATATGATGGATCTAACATTAACCTCCTTCAACCAGTAGGTCAGCCAGTATTGACTATGATTGACCACAATTGACTACTTCCAATCATTCTCAACCATTGTTGGCCATTACCCAGAGGCTAATCAGCATTACACAGATATGTACATGGTGCCAGCTTTAAAGTCTCTTGCAAGTGAAAAGAGGGTCTGAACCATGTTGTTTTTTTTCGGCCAGGACTGGCCATGGTCCATTTCATAGGAATCCGAAGAGCTCGTCATGTGACGTTATTCACATTTGAAAATTTTATCCCAGCAGGAATGGATCGATTCAGCTGCGGTTCCCAGCCTTGTGCTTGGGAGACGATGTGTAAAAACAGCTACGTATCCATACATGGAAAGAGCGAAGGCGTGTGGGCGTCCTGCATCCCAACAGTGCGTTGCATCGTGAGGCTGTGGGAACCATCTTCCATTCCTTGCGGCCACACCTTGTGTGCCTTGGTGAGGGATGAGCTCAGCAAGGTACCAAGAAGCGATAGGTAGCAGTCATGGGCAGCCAGCAAACATCATGCTTCATGAGTTGGTTCTTGAATCAGACACTGAGGGTGCACAGAGCAATTTGTTTCCATGCCAGCGATGGCAAAAAGTCATTTGTTCATGACAAGCCTACTGTGTTTGTGAGCATCAGTTACACCTCATTTGACCTGTGAAACAGGAGCACAACCAGGAACCACCGCCTAGTTTTGTGATAGTTCTTGCGTATTGTTGTTGAGAATGTTCGTACTTTCGATTCCTGTCAAAGATTCATCGCAATTACGGATGAGTGTTCAATGCCTTCCGAAACGGCTTCTGGTTAAGCAGTGACCTGTGCGACCCTCACCATCCCATGCCATTTCCCAGCTGCCGAGGTCGAAGTTGTTTGGCAAGGACCTTGGACCATGCCTTCGACACGTCACCCAGCTGTCCCATGTGCCGTGCTGAGCTCTCGGGTTATTTGGTCCCTCAGCTGCAGATGGAGTGGCTGTGTTTTCTATTTGTATTTTTATATTTTATATCTATGACTATCTATGTGTTAATCTAGTCGATCTTTTCTATTTCTTTGATTTTTGTGTTTGGCTCTATCGGTATGAAAAATATATTTGTATCGATTGATATGTTCTTTCTCTTCCTTGTCCCATCTCCATGGCTCTCCATATTTGTCTCTATCTCCAACTCGATCTGTGATGATGTGTTCATATGCCAAAACATTTTTACCAACCACTGCCCACCTTCTCCCTCAACTGGCTGGAACTATGGTAGGCTCCAAGTTACTTCCAACTCAGCCAGAACGAAGCATGGACGAGATCCACATCAGTAAACCGTTGATCCAACCAGAACTCAGCGCTGATCCACAGGGTCGCTACCATCGCTACCACGAGGCATGGCTCAACGATCGTGCCTTGAGGAAGGGAGTGCTGGGAGCCAAATTCACCCATGGCGGAGCACAGATCCCAGCCGCCCGGTGAGCAGTGCGGGGCTGGTGCCTGGTGGTTGATGGGCGATGGTAGATTATGGTTGATGAGGGTTGACGGTTCATGAGGTTTGCCCTTAATGGAACAGTTTGACAAGCGCTGCAACTGATAGCTGGTGGCTGAAGATAGATACATCAGTGGCTCAGTGGCTGTAGCACTGGATGATGGTGGACCCATCGGTGCAGCTGGGAGCTGTGGAGATCGCAGCGGCAATGAGCAACAGCTCTGGACGGGTAGCACGGCAACCCTGGTTGATCCAGTAGATTCAACCTATTAGAAACTATTAGAAACTGCTCCAACTGGAATTTTGGACGTTCATGTTGGGATGTTCCTCTTGCTATGAATTTTGCCCGCGTATTTTCCAAGTAGTATATGTGAACCTGTATTGCCGTTTCTCAGTAACCACCCGACATGAGTTTTTGGCTCACCACTGGCGTGAACTCACGGTTCAAACCTCGAGATACCGGACACTGGCGGGAGCATGGATACTGCTTGAATGTAAGACGGGTTTTTTCCGTTTTCATTGCGTAAACCCAGTGCAGTTGTCGCGGTGAGTGTCCACCAGCCCAGCTCTGGCCACCATGGGGCGGGGCGTTGGACGCTCAGCCCAGGTGAATCGCCAGATTTCCGCCATCATCGAAAAATATTTCCCTGCTGAGACGCTTGAGCAGCACATGGTCGTAGCAACTGTGGATAAGATGAAAATGATGGTAACAAGCGAAGTGATGAGAATCTCATAGATTCGCAATAGGATAATGGTAACAGGAGGACTCACGTGGACTTTTAGAAGAAGCATATGAGTGAATTTGATTCAGCAAGCCGTTGCTGAATCATGTCATTGACTTTGCTGTTGCTTAGTCATCCTTCTTGTTGCTTCATTGGCATGGGTATTAGCATGCTGCGATGTGTTTCAGGCCACTGATGAGAATCGAATCATCTCGAAGCAGTAATAGCCATGGTCAAAGTGACGATGAAGTTTTTCTTCTGTGGGGTTGTAACGGCTGCACTGCCCGTGTTTTGGCTACTTGGGGATGTACACATACGGTACGTGCAGGACGAGCAAACCACAGTTGCTGGGCAGAGCCAACGAGTATCAACCATCGGGATGGATAGTGATGGACAGGCAGGCAGTTACACGACTGCAATTCATAACGGTAAAAAGTCAGCGATGACCAGAAATGGTGGTTTCTCAAGATACGTGACCCCCAAATCATCCATTAAGAATCAATTTTAGTGATAAAACAACCGTTTCTGGGTACCCTTGTTTTTGAGAAACCACCGAATAGACATAAAAAAGCAAGCGAAAACCGGTACCCTCCTGGTTAGGCGTGTTCATGAAGCAAAGCAGCGACTAGCAATCCGATATGCCATGGAAATCCTAGCCATGCCACTTACATATTGCTTGAGATCTGTAACAGTCCAATGCTGGATTCTATAAATGACTTCTTTTTCCGAGCATTTTTTACTGGTTGAGATGCGCATCATTTGCGGATAAATATGTACGAGTATACATTCATATACTCTTGCAAGTGCATGTACAACCAGCAATTTCTACTCTATGAGCATCAATCCACAATTGAGCAGCGTGCACTGCTGATTGACAGGTCTGAGGACTTGTACAGTTGCAAGTTTGCTGAACGTTGAATCTGCGACAAGGAATTGCAACTATGAACCAACTAGGCCAGTTGTACTTGTTGTTGAAATTGTTGGTGCTGTTGTTGCCGATTCTTGTTGTCGGCGTTGTTGTTTCTGCCATTGTCTTTGTTGCTGCTGCCACTGTTCTCGTTGTTGTTGCCGTTGCCGTTGTTGTCCTCCTAGGGCTCATGCAAATACCTCTAAACCAACCCATATCAACAGGCACTCATAGTCATCCGCCTGCTTCTGGATATCACCAGTGATTAGGTCACCAGTTGGTTATGAACTGGTTATTGGTTGCTGAGCAGTCCGTTAATCAAAGTGGTTCACCTGCTTCGCACCAATGAATTACCAATTTATCAGCCTGAGTCCTGAATAAAGCACAGTCGATCCTCAATTCTCTACAGTTCCAGGTTAATCATCAGTGCTTTCCAGGTTAATCACAAGTTAATCACCGCTTAAGCACCAGTTATTCCCCAGTCAATCAAGTTCATCACTGGCAGTCCAACTCATCCAACTTAGTCACTAATTAACCAGCAGTTATTCACCAACGAAATGATCATATTGAACCATCGTTAACCAGCAGTCAATCACTTGTTTCTAGCTTCACCACCAGTTATCTTCCGGTTAATCACAAGTTAGTCACCTGGGTGGCTTGCAGCCACTAACTTAGGATTTGAGTGTTTTCGAGATTACACTGATTTGCTGTCCAGTAGAAATAAAAGTTTAGCAAGGAGCTTTCACTATTTCCTATGTTGAATGTTTCACTAAACATGTGAAACATGTGAAACATTAAACATTTGACTCGGTTAAACATAAACATGTTGACTCAGCTAACATTTTTCACTCAACATGAACCGTTTCAAGACCCGTCACACAGCTGTCGCGCTCAGGAGCCGCGAGCGCCAGGCGCAGATCGCCCTGGCGGAAGCGGGAGGCGCGGGGGGGGCACGGCGGCGGGTGCGCCGGTGGTGCCTTGGTGCTGTGGTGACCTGCCGTGGACCACCAGTCATATGCCTCGTCATTTCCCATGAATGGACTTTTGTTATGATTGCTATGATTGCTATGATTGCTATGATTGCCATGATTGCTATGATTGCTATGATGATGATGATGATGATGATGATGATGATGATGATGACGATGATGATGATGATGATGATGATGATGATGATGACGATGATGATGATGATGATGATGATGATGATGATTGATGATTGATGATTGATGATTGATGATGATGATGATGATGATGATGATGATGATGATGATGATGATGATGATGATGATGATGATGATGATGATGATGATGATCAGCAGCAGGTTTTTTTTATGTGAACGTTTTATGTGATCAGAGTTCATCCGTGGCTGCATCTTCTGATGAGTAAGCGTGGAAAGCTGGTGGTTCCCTCGGATGTCCTACACCAGCAGTGCTGAATGGCTGGAACTAAGGGAACAAAGATTAGTGAAATGGTTGCGATGAATCAAAGTGATCATATGAGCTTTTCTCGAAATAGGGAACCCCCCAAATCATCCACTAGTAACCATCTACAGTAATAAACCCACCATTTTTGGGGTCCCCTATTGTGAGACACCAACATTTTGGAATCTTTGGTGAGAGATACCAAGCTGGACCAGGTTGGATGGCGAGCTGCCTGCTGCATGTCTCGTCCCAAGGTTCCAATCTTCATCTGTTCACTGGCCATGCCCGGAGTCACTTGTCTAGCGGCGAGCCCATGGGGACTACAAAATGGGGACCACTGAAAATGTCTAGGTGAACCACTGTGATAACTTTTGGTGGACGGGAAAGACATTGGAGTTATTTGATTGCTTATGTTAGAGTAATCATCATCTATCTCACTTGTGGATGTCAGACACCAACAAACCTATGCTTTCTGTTTGATGGCTCGTAGCTAGACAAATGATGGCTTTTTGTTGAGGCCTCACTTGGAAAACATGCGGTCATCCGTGCATCCAGGCAGCTCCAAGCCATTGAGCATCATGGCAAATTCCAAGCCACTATTCGGTTTCCCACTCCGGTTTCCCACCCAACCATGCCACCGAAGTGTACAGGATTCGTCTAAAGCAGCAGTTGCTGAGGAACGCCTTCGTGTCGTCTATATGTAGATATGAATATATACATATTTGATATGCATGTTGTGCCTGTTTTCGGATACTCTGCCTTGATGGTAAACACATATCTGCACCTGTTGGTAAACGAATTACATTCACATTGACAAGCACCAACGGTATCAATCAACCACAACTATTGAAAATCATAGACTATTGACCTTGATTTAGCGATGCTGATTCATATTCTCCATGATTCGCGATTGTAACGCTCCATATTTGGAAGTCTCAATGACATGATTCTCCATTCAGGTAACAATCCATAGTGGGAAGTCCCAATCATTCACATGACATGGCTCGCAGCGAGAATCCAGTGACTGTTGCTGAGGTCGCTTGCCCTTTGCACATCTTCGAGCCACGCTATAGGCTGAAGCGTCATTCCAGCCCAGTGTTGTGTCTGTGCCCTGTGTATTGACACAGCACGTGGGGTCTCCTGTTGCGCGGGCTCAGTGGATATGAGATTAGTTGTTGGTTTAGAAGCGGTTAAACAACGAATCACCAATATCCACCATCGATCCATCATCTTCGAGTTTTCCTGCAGATCCTAACTGCTATCAATCCAGATTTTTTTCCCTGGTTTATTCAAACTGCTTGTTTTTGGTGTCAGGCTGATGATGCGGCGATGCATTGACTCAGGGCAACGACAGTTTGGCATGTGCACGGCTGGCCCAGAAGTGTTGCGCTGCTGCAACATCCAACTGTTGGCTTCGTGGTTTTCAGCACGATTGGCTTACCAGTTACATCCATTACCAGGTTTCATGGTGATTCTTCGGACACTTTGTCTTCCGAAAATGGGAGCATCTACACATCACTTTGGGATGATGACTTTCTAGCTCCAGGATGCAGATATCAATGCTCCATTGTTCAAAAACCTGCACGTGTTTTGGAGAAGTGTCACCGGTAATCGATGAGTTGGTAAAGTGGGGTCGTGACTTTGCCAGCTTAACCTGGAGCCAACTGGTTCAATGATTGTTGTGACTAGGTGTGGCTGACCATGCTCATTTTAGCGTTCAAATCAACGGCAATTTATTTTAGGATTGAAAGCTGCTGGAGATTGAAGGACTGGAAGCTGAATTCCACAGAACTGATGGGGCTCATTTGAATCCACAGAATGCACAGTCGCGGCAGCCCTTTTCGCAGTCTGTGAATTGTTTCCTGAGGCCTTTTTCCTGGTGACCAGTCGGGTGATGATTCTCACAGGTGCCGCTTTTTCTCCTTGGTGCTGAGGTATATTTGCTGGGCATACCCGAATAGATACAAATCAAACCCATCAAACATTTTCCCAAGATCATCCCATCATACACCAAACACCATGAAACATGATGATAGTTAACAACAACAATCATCATAGTTTAACATTATTCATCATAGACAACCCTCAATGACAATCAATATTTTCCTCATTTTTCCTTGTCATGTTCTTCCCCGCCCTCCAGGCTTCCAACCTCTTTTTGTAAACTTAAATGATCAAAGACAAGATTCATAAACAAACCTCAAGAAATATACAGCTTTTCACATGATTTCCTCCCCTTGTTCTTGTCCTGTCCCCACCTGTCCCTACGTTTCCTTACCTTGTCCTCCCCAGGGGTCCATGTGGAGGCCCAGGATCTGCACACGTCGCAGCTCTTCCCAGGGCAGGGAGCTCCCCCATCGGTGGCGCAAGGTCCCTCAGGTCTAGAAACCCAGCAACGTCGTGACCTCACCCCAAGCCTCAGAGCGAAATCTCCGCAGCATGTTGGGCCCATATTATGGCATATGTTGGGCTTTATGTGAAACATTCATGATGATTATACAATGACATCGATTCATGGTTACAAAAATGGTTGGCAACCAGATCTATAAACATTAACGATAACTATAAAAATAAAAAGTCATATGAATGTGTATAAATCCACCTTATCTCCTCACTTTGCCCCTGTCCTGTCCCCACCTTTCCACCTTAGCCCACCTCCAATCAAGTCTCCTTGCCCTGGAGCACGCCCGGCCTCCCTTGGCTTCCGTGGTACAGCTTTGAGTCCTGGCCGTGCAGCTCAGCGGTGTGGGGTACCCGGCGACCTCTTCACCGCCCTCGGCGTACCCTCCCCGTTGATGCATGGCCCCAGGAGGCCATCTCTCAGCGGCTGGGGTCTATATGGAATCCATGATTGGGTCTATGAGGGGTTTCAAGCATACAATATGGGATCTTTCTCCCATTCATGTTAGAATATGTTGGGCTTACGGTGGGTCTGAAATTGAAAGTCTATTTCTCCAAGAGCTTTCACCTGATGTTTGATTGTGTCCTGCAACCCGCTATCTGCCTGAGGCTGGGATCAAAATTGGGTCCCTGTTAGGAATAGGCATACTATGTCAATATGATTGTTATCATTAATATGTTTTTTATTATGAGTAGTATTATTGTTATTATTACATGTGTTTTCAATGATGATTTGCTATTATATAACAATATTATCACAATTGTTTTTGTTTATGACCCTATATACTAAAAATCATTGATGTTTTCTCAATCTTGCTTCTGAGATGAGAAAGTACAAGCTTATAGATATTGATTGATTGAGACTGCATTGTCTAATCATTTCTTGAACCGATCTATTGGTCAGAACCGCTGGGCCATCGAACCCAAATGAGTGAGTCTTGACCCACCAGAACCCCCCAAAAAAACAAAATGGATAAAAGAGACCTTTTTTTTTGAACCAAATTGCCAGGGTCTTGACCCACCAGAATCCTCCAAAAAAATAGATGGATAAAAAAAAAGGCATCTATTTTAAACTGAATTTTTCGAGGGTTATGTCCCCTAGATTCTTGCCCCAAAACCAGAATTTCAAGAAATAAACCAGAATCTGAGGGGGATGAAAAATTGTATTCTGGTTTATGTCCCCTAGATTCCGGTTTATTTCTTGAAATTCTGGTTTTGGGGCAAGAATCTAGGGGACATAACCCTCGAACAAATCAATTTGAAATACAGTAAGTGATTTTTTTAATCCATGTATTTTTCTTGCCTGCTTTTTATTCTTCGATCAAACTTTTTCAAAAATAGTTTTTCTTTTTTATCCATTTATTTTTTGGGGGGTTTGGTGGGTCAAGAGCCTAGAAATTGTGTTCAAGAAAATTCCCCAAACAGTGTGTGCACTGAAGGGGTTCTTGCGGTAATGGAAAAGAACCCTGTGTAGATCCAGGTGTTCTCCGGGCGCGGGCGGCTAATTTGTCGACCCTTTCGTCAAAAACGTTCCCTCATCTTCCGTTTTTGACAGAAGCCGCGCACGAAACTCAACCCGGGAGACCTCTCTTCTGGAGCTACGTTCCGGCCTGCGCACCGTGTCCGTTTTTGGAGCAATGTGCATTTTACGTGGCAGGCGCAAGGGAAAGCTCACTTTTGTCCCTCTTGGGCATTAGGAATCCGTGGCAGGCGCAAGGAATTCGCAATGTTTCACAAAACGTGTAGTTGTCGTCGACTTTGCGACGTTGCAAAATCGTTGGCAGGCGCACACAAAATGAGCGTGTCCGAAAACATCGACTTTTTCGTGACAGGCGCAGCATTTCGTGATCTTGAGCTCTCTTTTGGTGACCTCAAAACGCTCGTTTCGTGAGACTGTCGTCATTTTTGCATCTGCTATCTCGAGATCATTTTTCGTGACAGGTGCAGGACTTCGTATGCCTCGGGATCACTTTTTCGTGGCAGGCGCAGCATTTTGCAACATAAACGCTTGAAATCGCAAATCGCAGTGGAATGGAGATTTCAGGTGCCTTTCATACCTCTGCTTTTTTGTGTCTTGCCTGCGCGCGGTGCAAATTTTGATTTTGCTCGTGCAACCCTCTGCGGACTTTGTGCGTGTCGGATCGCTCTCGTCTGCGCGCGGTGCGCATTTTGATTCGCTCGTGCAACCCTCTGCGGACTTTGTGCGTGTCGGATCGCTCTCGCCTGTGCGCGGTGCAAATTTTGATTTCGCTCGTGCAACCTTCTGCGGACTTTGTGCGTGTCGGATCGCTCTCGCCTGGGGGTGGTGCTTATTTTTTGCTTTTGACGAGATCTTGTCAAGAGTTCTCTCTTGTGAGTGCACCAATGTGCCGTCAAATGTGTGCTCCCATGTGCCCTCACATGTGTGCTCATATGTGTGCTCAAACATGTGTGTTCAAATGTGTGCTCTCATATGTGTGCTCTCATATGTGTGCTGTCACATTTGTGCTCATAACTATGTTCTCATATGCGCGCTCTCATATGTGTGATCATGTGTGTGCTCTCACACGTGTGCTCATATGTGTGCTCTCATTTGTGTGCTCTTATATGTGTGCTCTCGCATGTGTGCTTTCATATGCGTGCTCTCATATGCGTGCTCTCAAATGTGTGCTCTCACAAATGTGCTCCTATGTGTGCTCTCATATGTGTGCTCTCATATCTGTGCTCTCATATGTCTGCTCTCACATGTGTGCGCTCAAATGTGCGCTCTCATATGTGTGCTCTCAAATGTGTGCTCTCAAAGATGTGCTCCTATGTGTGCTCTCATATGTGTGCTTTCATATCTGTGCTCTCATATGTCTGCTCTCACATGTGTGCTCTCAGATGTTTGGTCTCACATGTGTGCTCATACATGTGCGCTCTCATATCTGTGCTCTCATATTTGTGCTCTCATATTTGTGCTCTCATATGTGTGCTCTCATATGTGTGCTCTCATATGTGTGCTCATCTCTGCGTGCTCTCATATGTGTGCTCATATGTGTGCTGATTTTTGTTTGCTCAAATGTGTGCTCTCACAAATGTGTTCTCATATGTGTGGTCTCACATGTGTGCTCATACATGTGTGCTCTCATATCTGTGCTCTTATATGTGTGCTCTCATATGTGTGCTCTCATATGTGTGCTCTCATATGTGTGCTCTCATATGCGTGCTCTCGCATGTGCGCTCCGATTTGTGCTATCAAATAAATGCTCTTGCTATGTCCTTCTCCCACTTCCCCCCATCTCACTGTTTGGGGTCTCTTGCCGGGATAATAGATGTTTTTTTTGAGTGTGGGAGGCTGTGAGAGTGCACTTGTTTATCGAACAAAGATTTAAGATCTGTAGAGACAAATGAATATTTTAAGTAAGTAGAAAAATATATATTCCAATGGTTCCGTCCTCTCATTACTAATCCCCTAAATTAGAAAATATGGTGAGCAATTTTATTGGAGAGTAGATACTCAGGGGGCGCGATGGAGTGGTAATGGATATAACCTTATTATATTTAATAACTAATATATGTACATATACAAAGTAGTGTAATGTGAATACCGTAACAACAATTGAAGGTAGTATATATGTATAGTGCATGCAAACGCGGCTCCCATTACTACAACATAAAAACTATCAAGTACATAATTGGAAGTTAATGCAGTATATATTGAATATTCATAAGTACTTAGAGGCCAATAACCATGGGGATTGCATAATTTGTATTTTCAGACCAGGGTCGGACTCCTTGGAATCAAGACAGGATGAATAGTATCAAAATAAGATGGTTTTATGAAGGTAAGATTTTTTAAAGAAAACAATATTAGATTCAACAAAATAAAAATTGACATAGAACTCATGTAATAGAAGAATAGTAGAAAACACAAGGTTGTTAATACATACTTACTTTTATATGTCTGAAATACCTTTACATAATTTCCTTCAGTTGTGTTTGGGTAGCGACATTGAATATGTTTCTCAGCCATGTTCAATTTTAGCTTCATGTCAGCTACGATTCCAAGACTATATACTCTATTCAGCAAAGTACCGGTACTTAAATGGGTCTTCACAAGTACCATACATTTTATGAAAGGATATTCCAATCAAACTGAGTTTGAAATGTAATGTACCTATTTTTGCCTGGTACTTCATAGCCAGGCAGCCCGCGTCATAATATTTTTCCCCAGAAAGCTGACAAGCTATAAGGGGTTCTTACTTCTCTATGGTACGGTCTCGAATCGGCGCTTTTGTTTGCTGCTGCTCTGCCGCTCTCCTTTGTCTCCCCTTTGTCTGCCCTTTGTGTTTCTTTTGTCCCCTTTGTGGCTCTGAATCGGCGCTTTGTTTGCCGCTGCTTGCCATTGCTCTGCCGCTGCTCATGCTTGTCTCCCTTTGTCTCCCCTTTGTCGGCTCTGGATCGGCGCTTTGTTTGCCGCTGCTCTGCTGCTGCTCATGATTGTCTCCCTTTGTCTCCCCTTTGTCTCTCCTTTGTCTCCCTTTTGTCTCCCCTTCGTCTCCCTTTGTCTCCCCTGTCTCCCTTGTGGCTCTGGATTGGCGCTTTGTTTGCCGCTGCTTTGCCGCTGCTCATGCTTGTCTCCCTTTGTCTCCCCTTTGTCTTCCCTTTGTCTCCCCTTTCCCTTTGCCTCCCTTTATGGTATACACCCTGGAAACCGTGTATGCGATGTGCCCGCTATCTGGGGTCTATGCTGGTGCAATTTTTCTTGAAGAACAGGAATGCTGACAATATCTACATACTGATATAGTCAATGGTCTTTATTCAAGGGACGGTCTAATGTGCACGGGTTCATGTTTTGCAAAAAGTGTACCTACCATTGTTCCTGGCAAATGTTTTGCCATAAGTATACCTACCATTACTATTAGTGGTTTCTGTTTTGCAAAGAGCTTACCTTCTATGATCATCTAGAATCCTGGAAAGTTTCTCCAAAGAAGGGTGTAAATCATATACTCTTAGTCTTTCCAATTTTGTGTTGGTTCCAACAACAAATTACACATAGTAAGTAAATTGAGACACTAATTCCCATGGACTCTTGGCTGGAGCCCTCTTACCCCAGAGATTTTTTGTCGACATAGCGTTTCTTTGCATTTCACATGTGTAGATTGACATTTAAAAAAATACTAACAATACCGGAAATATAAATTGTCAACGACTCTTGGCTGGAGACCCCTGTCGCCAAAGAGTCCTAACATATTTCTACTCTTGGCGTTACTGGTCTTTGGGCGACCTCTCATTCCCAAACTCAAATATTAAAAATATTAAAAATACCAAAAATACGAATATTTGGAGGACTCTTTGGGGGGTGGGCCAAAAATACCAAAAACACCAAAAATACCAATTCTCAGAGACTCTTTGCTTGAGACATGCTTCGCAAAGAGTCTCCAAATATTTGTGTTTTGGGTATTTGTGGCATGTTTGGTATTGGTGCCCCACCCCCTAAAAAGTCCTCAAAATATGGGTATGTTTGGTATTTTTTTGTATTTTTGGTGCCCCATTGGTATTTTTCGGATTTTTCGTATTTTTGGTATTGGCCAATCCCAGCATGTTCAAGGGGTTACAAACAATGCTATTTGGGTTATTGGAATACCCTTTACCAGAACGTGTTTGAATTACCAATAAAAAAGGCATAAATTATGAAAGAACTGCACTCCCAGGGGCTCCCGTTCTAATCTTTTTTTATTCCATGTATTTTTTGTGGGGTTCTGGTGGGTCAAGAGCCCTAAAAAGTTTCTTTAAAAAAATGATATTTCTTTTTAATCCATTTACTTGTTTGGGGGCGGGTTCTGGTGGGCCAAGGCTCTCAAAATGTTGTTTAATAAAATACATGGGTGTTTTCTTTTATCCATTTACTCTTTGGGCTCAATGGCCCAGGGGTTCTCACCAAAAAATCGGGTCCACAAATAAAGGCATAATTTTCGTGATCCATTGATTGTTTGGGCTCGATGGCCCAACGGCTCTCACCAAAATATCGGTTCAAACACGATGTGTTGTTTCTCTCCATTTATTGTTTGAGTTTTGCGTGTTCAATGGCCAAAAGGTTCAGGCCAAAAATTGGTTTGAAAGATAGACCGATTTAAAAAAAACTCAACGCACAGCATTCCCATCATTAATGTTAAGGAAAAACGATTTCTTGATACCTAAGTGCAAGCATTCCGAACATAAACCCTAAATATTTCCAACGCAAATGCTAAGAAAAGATAGGTTAAGTCGTTTCATGATACTTATGTGCCATCATACTCAACCAGAAACCCAATAGAACAGGGAAGAGCTAAGGGGAAAAGGGCAAGGCCCAGGGAGAAAGGTCAGAAAAATGTGGGGAAGACATGTCGGTTTATAGAGTGAGTATTATTTGTCATCATTTATATTTTTCATTATCTTATATTGAGCTTGTTATTTGTTAATGATGAGATGATCATGAGAAGATGTTGAGAATATGTTGGGATTATTTTGAGAGAATGTCACTACGTGGTATATAGAATGGTCCACAGCGAGCGAGTACCAAACCGAGAGATGTCAAAGGAAAACAAACAGGTGCTCATTTAAGCCAATTTCACCTTGCTCGGCTTTCACCCCAAGATATATAGCAGTAGCCAAAAGTATAGCGCAACGAAAACCCTGACCTGTGAAAATCAACACAGTCGGGTGGCTCAATTGCCGATGCAGATATAGGTCAGTACCAAGCATGCTTAAGCATCACCGGTAGTTGTGAAGATCCGAATAAGGTCGATGGGAAAAAACATCAATGGGAGCATCTTTTTTTCAGCCAACTATGAGCCACATCAATAGATCGGTTGTAAGCATTGATGGGTTGCGAGCTACTGTGGTAGCTTTGAGTTCCTACGGTTGCCCTTTGGGCTGTTCGGGGTACCCTATGATGTTTCATGGGCACAATCCACCCTGCCAACCGCACCCATATAGTTATAGATTTCTCAACCATTCAATGGCAATATGACGTGTGTATTGTTGACCATGGCTTAGATACCACTGGTCTTCTCAGCCTCATGTGACTACCCACAACGGAAATAGATGAGTGACAACTGTCAATGATGCTTAGTGTGTGAGTGGGTGATTACTTGAAACTAGCAGTACTGGTTGAAGAATTACTGTTATCCAGTGGCTGATCGGTTGACAAGCGCGACATTCATATATGCTGATTTTACTGTTAGCCAGTACCATAGCTGATGCGTTGATGTGGGCGCAAGATATGCTGATTGTAGGTGGAAAGAGAGATGAACAAAACCTGCAACTTGTGAGATGATCCAAATGATTGTCAATCCTGTTGTTTTTTGTGCATCTGAATGGTTTCAGAGATGACGATGCATCCATCACCCACAGGTCCCCATAGGTCAACCTGTTGCCGATGAGTTTCAAGAGGTTTGGCACGATGCTGCACATCCAGAGCTTCAAACAGCGACTTGACGCAGCAGTGATTTCAAATGAGCCGTCCGACATTGGCCAAGATGATGAACTGATGAAGTTGCATTCACCTCGTTTACGTGGGTTAGACATGAAGATATGAACTCCTGACGATGATGATGATGATGATGATGATGATGATGAGGGCCATTCCGTCAACAGTGTTGATTTTACTTTTGGATATTGAACCAAAGTTGTTTTTTCCAGCTGCTTTCAACTTTCACATAAAGTACATACAAACCTACCATGCTTTGATGCATGTTGTTGCCCGCAGCTGGTTAAATGGTTGTTGACCAGCTTATTGTTGACCAGATTGTGAACCTGAGAAGTGCCTCCCTTTGGGCCAAAGTAGGTTTTTTGGGCCATCGATTTGTCACAGAGCTGTGGAGATGTCGGCGTCTCAACCTTCGGTGTCGTTTCAGGTTGGCAGATGGTCGTTCTCAGATCAAGACAATTGGCACGCGGCGCTTCGAGGCAGAGACGAATCGAAACAGAAACGCTGCTGATTATGTGCGTCACGGGTGTACATGTGAATTTATTTATGTTACATTCACATTTGCTTATCAATGTGTATGCATTCATAAGGGGAGAGGCAGTTATTGTCATATATACGACTTCTTTTTATTACATGTGTATATAGGTATATATACATATCTATTGTTACGATTTCTATGTATATACATGCATCTTCTTGAGCCGTTTACAGGGAACGGTCATGAATTCTTTGACTATGGAATGAAACTTAGAATGCTGGCTAGATAATCTTATGACCAAGGCATTCCAAGTTACCCACAAATAGTGGTAAAACCAGCATTCTAAGCTACCCCTTTTAAAAATGAAAAAAACACCAGCATTCTAAGTTTCATCCGGTCGCTATAGATAGGACAGATATGAATCAAATGCAATATATGCCACGACGCATGTATTTGTGCCTCAATGTGTCTGTCAATGTGTCTATCTAATCCAAGCTAAGCTAAGCTAAGCTAATCTATTCTGATCTCATCTCATCTCATCTAAACTATCTATCTAATCTATTCTTGCGGAACACGTGAGCCTAGTATTCCGCTACGCTGTGCTTTCTTGCCCAACCAGCTAGAATATAACCATTCACATTGCCCACAATGAGCTGGTGACACACTGTGGTGGCTATGGACAGTGGTACCGATCAGTTGGTCTTGCCAAACAAGTGAGTGCCCATGTGAGTTGCTGGGGATGACACACGTTCGACACTTGTTGGTTGGTCTTGTGCTTCGAAGAATCGTGGGTACGTCATGATCTCCCCAACGAAGAAGGCAGCTCCATGACTTTCAGCATGGATTTGGACCTGACATGTCATGGCTGTCGGCTCAGCGAAGCGTCAGGTGTTGGAGTGGGGTCAGAAAGACGGTCACTTGGCAGTTTGGCAGTTGGACCGCGCCAAGAGCATTGCACTTGGACCGATCGTAGGTAGATGCCTTGGGTCCAAGTGTCTAAGATCCAGCTTGATGATCCACTTCACATGTTGTGTCTTCGCCCACTACCCAGATATCCAGTTGTTGCTTGTTGCTACTTCTTTCTTGTAGCCAACGGACGGTTATTGCATCACTGGTGTGGATAGAGGTCACCATTGCAACAGAAGTGTCCACCTGCCCTGGTCGGCTTCGAGGGCTTCTGATATCCACCACGCCACAGTAGTGTGCCTTCATCAACGGTTGGGTCTTGCACCTTCCCAGGCGGCAAAGCTTCTGGTTGATGCGCTGGGCTGATCGGGGGCCATCACCGACCCCCGGTAGAGCCAATCCATAAGACGCAAGGTTGAGGCATTGATCGGCTTTGATGCTGAATGTTTGTTAGGAATGCCTCGTTTGCTATTCTTGTTGGTTGTTGTTGACAAGTATTGTATCCATTTTTTCCATCCACAACCATCATTAATGAACCATGAATCGGTGTTCCGCACAGTTTTCAACCACTATGAATCGTGATACACCAACCATTCAGGGATTTTGCCCGTTCCTCCTTCTTCTTCTTCTTCCTCTTCTTCTTCCTCCTTCTTCTTCCTCCTCTTCCTCTTCTTCTTCCTCTTCTTCTTCCTCTTCTTCTTCTTCTTCTTCTTCTTCTTCTTCTTCTTCTTTTTCTTGTTCTTGGTTATTCACCAGTGGGGCAACATTATGAACCAGTCATCAATCACTAGTATGACAATCCATGATTGTTCAACCATTGATGAAGATTGTTCATCATCAACTACCATTATCAACTACCAGCATCATCCACCATCCTTTCCCAACAATAACGAAGCAACTGGTGACACTGAGGCTATGCTACCGGCAGCGTGCGCTGGGTTGAGGACACGCCTCTGACACCTGAGGACGGCGGTGAGGCGTCGGAGGTGTGGGGGGCCTGATAGGACTGGGGTAAGAAAGCAACCAACTGGGGTTACTAACCAGTGCAACTGATAAGCAATTAGTAACAAGTAACTAGCAACCAGTGTAACTAGTAACCTAGCAACCAACCAGTGTTGGTTACCAACCAGTGTAATTAGAAACAAGTAACCACCCAGTGTAAGCAACCAACCAGTGTAACTAGTAACCTCAGTAACTGGAAAACAACCTCAGCAACCAACCAGTGTCACTAGAAACAAGCAGGAGCTAACAAGCCGGGTGGTTAAGAACTATTCGTGCACTCCGATTGGTTGATGATTTTTGGTCATAGAATTAGTTTTGGCTGTTGGTGATTATAGGTGGATTGTTTGTTGCTGCTTGGTTTACAGGCAAGAGGCAACAATGTCGTCAGGATACAACACCAGCAACCATCAACACAGGCTAGTTGGTTGTTGTCGCTGCTTCAAAACCCAACGCAATAGTATTTTTGAATATCAAGAGTAGCAGTACAAGCAACACTAGTTACTAGTTAGCTCTTGCTTGTTGGACATAATGTCACTGAATCATAGTCTACTGATGTTTGCTTGCTGATGTTTGATTTTTGGACATTGATTCTTGACAGCTGATGATTGATGAATTGTACATCTAGATGTTGAATGTCCATGGCTGCTTATTGACTGTTCTGATTGAATGACAGAATTGTGTATTTGTTCATTATTGATTATCGAGATTTTGTATAGATCACTGATTATTGATTATTGATTATTGAGATTGATTTGTTGTGTGTTCTCTATTTGGCTCATGATTCACCGGCCGATTGCTGTAAAGGATTGATCCACCAGCTGCACCGGGCAGAGCTGTTGGGTGAGGAACATCACGTTGCCCGTCACTAATACCATGGTGTCAACGCACATTGGTTGATCGAAATTCTAGGAGCCAATAGCGATGCTTACTGGGAATGTGATCCACCGGGATCATTCGGCTTACAGTTGGTCGTTGTAGCAATACCGACCTTAAGCAGTCTCCTCATCTAAGGAAATAGGGGTCATTGGATGATCCCACACCAAGTAGCTCATCTCCGTCTTAAAGATCAGCCAGGACCACAACATCGAAGGATCCCTTAAAGATCACCCAATTCTTTCAAAACATCTTCTGATTAACACCACCTAACTCACCTAAGTCACCTAAGTCACCTAACTCACCTAACCTAACCATTTTCTGATGCACCCAACATCAACCACCAACGGATCACCCAACGGATCAGCACAGCGGTGGCGTGTCGCCAGGCGAGCACCAAAGCTGTGCGGCTTCGGAAGGTCGTGGAGTCGTTGCTGAAGAAACTGGCACCGGAGGTGCCGCCAGATGGGAGTCACCACCGATGAAGCCATGGAAGCACCCGAATGATGGGTTAATGATGGGTTAATGGTGGTGAATTGATGGGTTGATGGTGATTAAGCTAAGCCAATCAAGCAATGCCATGAAGCAATGCCATGGAATGCGATCTGAAGAATGATCTAGGAACGATGGATGCGGTTAAATGAGTCAAAAAATGTCCAGGATGAGTGCTGAATATTCTTGGAATTTCAATCTTGTTTGACTCAATTTGAAGAAGGATGAATGGTGTGATGTGAGTCAAAGAATCTTGAGTTGAGACAGTTGAGACAGTACCTTCGAATTCATGAGTTGCTTGGCTATGTTGCGATGTATGGCGGTTTTTGATATCTTATGTTCTCGATCAAACCCGCAGGATGACATCCATGGGGCGCCAAGATGCAGAGAGCTCTCAGCAGCGGCGACAGAGATAGGGTCACAGCTAGGGGTTTCTTCACCCATAGGGAACTCCAAAAATGGTTGGTTTATTACATTTTAGTACCATCAATGATTGTTATGAGTTTGAGACTACCCACAATTTGGATTCCTGCCCATATTATGGTTGGTTCGTTACTACAAATGATTGGTATTGGATGATTTGGGGGGGTCCGCCCATTTTGAGAAACCACCATGTATGTACTAGCTGGTCCATACAACACAAATTTCACTAGCCTTGTTTTTGCACTTGGCACCAGCAATGCATAGCTCGCCGCGCTTGTTGCGTGGTCGCTGACCCTGTCCATCAGATATCTATCACCCCTGCTATTGATCATCAGTGGCCGCGGGCCCCTAACCACTATGATTCATACTGATTGCCCTGAGATTCTCCTTGCGGTGATGTAGATACCTTTGAAACTACTGCTGCTCACAACTTCACAGGATCGAGTGGCCTTGGAAGAACAGCGTCTCGCCAGCAAGTTGCAGGGATGTGATTTGAAGCTGCGATAGTTTTATTCCCTTCGGAATGGCATTTTTAACCATTGTAGCATTTTTTTTCTCAAGGTTATCTCATGCTGTTTTACTATCATTCACTTTTTGACTATTGAATATCAAGTCCATTTGCTGCCAATGATCGTTCATGAGGTTCGTACAAGCATTTTAAAAACGTTGACCATCATGCGGCTATTGACCATGTCAAACATATTGACCTTGTCATGAGCTTGAACAACTCCCAGAAGTTCTTTTGTGTGGAGTTCTACGTAGCAAGTGCTTAGGTCCGTAATGCGTGACGCTTACGGCCAGCAAGATGATCACCGAATTCCCGAGGTAGCAGCCATTTGGGTCAGTGAAAAGGAACAAGCAACAAGCAGCTTTGACCAAGGACCATCCCACATAAGCTCATTAGTGTTAGTGTTTTTACATATGTGTATATACCAGTAGTACCGCGCAAGGCGGTGGCGGAAGTTTCCAAGATAGGAGCACTATAGGAGTGTGCAGTTGTGGTTGCGACAATGTGAGCATCGATCTGGCCACTTGACTGGCAGCCTATCTGTCTAGCTATCTTTCTATCAGTGGATCAGTTTTCTTTCTGTCTGTCTGACTGTCTATCTATCTATCTATCTGATGATCTATTCGTTTATCTATCTGCCTATGTACTTGTCTTTCTATCTACCTCACTATCTATCTCGTCATCTTTCTGTCTATGTATCTATCTATCGACCTGTCCATCTATCTATTTATCTATCTGCCTATCTATCTATTTGTCTATCTATCTACCTAATTATTTGTCTGATCATCTTTGTGTCCATCTGTCTATCTTTCTGTCTATCCACCTGACTATCCATCTACTTTTCTATCTGACTCTCGTTTCGTCTACCTATCTGTCTATCTATCGACCCATCTAGCTATCTGAATCTGGCCATCCAATTATCTATCTATCTATCTAGCTATCTATCTATCTATCTATCGATGCATCTATGTCTCTGTCTATCCATCTAGCCACGCATGGATCTGACTATCTACTTGTCGATCTATCTGGCTACCTCTTTGTCTAACCAACACTTCGTCTATCCAGACATTTACCTTCCAAATGTGCTTGGATCATGAAATCTTTTGCGTCTAGGTGTTTGGCCACGTTTGATAACTGAACCTTGCAAAGGTGTTCCGATCATCAAGTGTTTTGCCACTTTTGACCCATGAGTCATCAAAAGTGCTCCGAGCATGTAGTGTTTTTACGATTTTGACTTCCAAATGTGCTTCGCGCCTAGGTTTTTTCACGATTTTACGCTAGTAAAAATGCAGTTTTTATTTTGGTACAAGATTTTATCTTAAAAATTTGCTTCGCGCGCAGGCAGCGTGCCAGTTTTGAGAATCATGAGTCATCAAAAGTGCTCCGAACATGTAGTGTTTTTACGATTTTGACTTCCAAATGTGCTTCGCGCCTAGGTTTTTTAACGATTTTGCAAGTTGCAACTTCCAAAAGTGCTCCGAGGCTGACATGTTTTTACGATTTTGACTTCCAAATGTGCTTCGCGCCTAGGTTTTTTAACGATTTTGCAAGTTGCAACTTCCAAAAGTGCTCCGAGGCTGACATGTTTTTACGATTTTGACTTCCAAATGTGCTTCGCGCCTAGGTTTTTTAACGATTTTTGCACACACCTTCCGCCACAGTGGTCCGCACCCGCCGCTTTAGCAAGGTACCCTTCTGGACCCTCATGATGCACAAAACCTTGCAAAACACAGCATTTCGCGACTTTCCTAACATTTTGGCGCACTCGCACTCTCATCTTTCTCACATCTCTTCTTTCTCACGTCTGCATAGGCGATCTACCCTAGCTGAGTTGTCCATATTGTCGGAAGTTAGACTTCTAAACTTCCTTCGATAAATATATTTATTATTATATTGAGTCATTTTCACCTATTTTTTCCGATTCACCGAGAATAGATGTTAACCCCAGCTTTAGCCAATCAATTGACCTATGTAAACCCCCATACCCACTATCCTGCACATTCCCCCAAAGAATTCGCTGGTTTTGCTGGGTAACTGAGGTTGGGTCCGATGCCATGCGCTGATGGCTCTTTGGCGGCATGGGTACTTGGTTGATAGTTGTTGGGAGATCCAATGATGTGGGTATGTGCCAAGCCATAGGGTAACCACTAACCCACAAAAAAATGATCACTTTACTAGGAAACCATGGATATTTGGGGTACCTCTATTTTGGCACATACCAATGTGATTGATAATAGATGATGATTAGTTGCTATTTGGGAAAGGTCACTAAAGATGTTTGGTAGTGGTCATTGCTAAGAGTGGTTAATAGTTTGTAAAGCTGGTTGATCATGATGCTTGATAGTGTTGATATTCAGGGCTGATTGCAAATGGTGATTGATCATGATTGACAATGCTGTTGATTTGGGTTCGGAATGGTTGGTTTTGGTTGGTAATCATAGTCATATACTCATTCATTGATTCTGGTGAACAAATATGCAAGGTGCTAGTAGTGGCTGATAACTCTTGAGAATGGTTCATGATGTTCAATGGTGGAGGACAACAATGTCCAAAATCCATCAGCATCATGATCAATGATCATCCCACGTTAGCAACACGCTTACAACCTGGACTGCCAAGTGGCGTCCGTTGTCAACTTCATCCATTACAGTACTTATCAGTGCGATTTTGCCACTCAGCAACACAGTTGTCACCGGCAGTTACCAATCTTGAACGGCGACGCTTGGTCGCTCTTGTACAGGAATCACAAAGGCAATCTTAAGATGCTGCTTTTTGGCGGGTCACTATGAGGCCTCAGTAGTTTGGGATCCATATGCCTGATACACGATTTCAGCACCATTGGCGGTAACAGGTTGCTTTGTTGGGATTTCGTTGATTGTTTAGAGACATTGCAGCATTGTCAGGTGCGTGCAGAGTGGTTGTAACGGACCATGTCGTGCCAAGCCAGGCTTAGCTGTTGCACCCCATGATTCGGCCACCATCTTTGCCCCCGCTCCAAGGCTCTGATGGACCCCACTGTCCAGCCTTCGTGTTTTGGTGCATGGGTCCTTTGGCATCGATGGCCACGTCGTGGTGAAAGGTCCAGGTGGTGTTCGAACGTGGTTGTTGTGCTCGTGTTGAGGATGGGTTTCCAGTGCTAAACATCTCGTCTTTGTGTGTTGGTACCAGGATGGGTCGACCTGTGCCAGCATTCTTGCAATGTGAAGTCAACACCAGCACTAAGGGATCCCAAAGTTGCGTCCAAACGCAGTCATGCCAGTGCTGACTTTGAAATTTCCGTAACATCAATGACACGTGTGGGCATTTATGACTACATTCCAGGCAGATGTGAAGGCACCCGTGCAGTTTCATAGTCTTATCTAGATATCACTGCATACACACGTGCAAATATCTTTGAAGATACGCATCAATCAATGACTTAGATCAATAAGTTCACATATTTCACATACACACGTACCTACACACATTTACACACATATTGCTTATATATATATATATATTATATATATATATCATATATATATATATATATATTATATTATATATATATCATATATATATATTATATATGTAGATGTTAAAAGGTTTCCCAACGTTGCCATGCCACTTTGCGTCCCCGTTGCGGCCGCAAAAGCTCCGAGGCTTGGTGAGTTTGCCGCCGCGCATCGGCTACGAGCTCTGCTTCGGCGACAGCTTCCGAGAGGACGCGGAGAAGCGGTGCGGGGGCTCGGCACATCCCAGGGAGTGCAGGAACTTCGGCACATCCGAAGAAATCAATGTGAGATCAATGTGAAATAAATTCAGGCAATGTGAAATCAATGTGAGTGGAATCTACTTCCGAAGAAATTATTGAATGAAACCAATGTGAGATCTTTGAAACATCAAGGATCTAAGTTTAATCTCTACCACTCTCACAGATCTTCTCAAGATGATCTGTTCTCCAGTATCTTTGCCATTTTTTAGAGAGTCTCAATGTAAAAAAACAGAAGCGCAGAGAAACTTTCTTCTGCTGAAGTTGTGAAAGTGCTGAGAGCCAAGGTTGACAACTATGCTCGAGATCTACGATTCTTGGAAAAAGGGATTTGGATTCGTTTGTTTCAAGACCTGTGGCTCTGGATCATGATTGCTTGCATTTTACCAAAAAGCAGCAGTGAAGTGGAGATTTGTTCCTGTGCCAAATGATCCTAGTGACAATTGCTGACAGACTCCCAACTAGATCCTATTCACATATGGAATGTCAAACAGAACCACATCCAGCAAGTCTCACCACCTTCAGTACCCAAAGCATTCTATCGATTTGTTGTATTGAATGCACACAGACGTTGTCAAGTCACTGACTGGGCTCATTTCAAAGCGGTCACGGGGGGTTGTGGACCTACAGGTAACTACTGTCCAATGCTCCGGAGCTTCATTGTTCATGTGACCATTCCGCTAGATCAACCACCATAGTACAGTTGATGATACCAGGTAACCAAAAATGCCCAACATGAACGTCACATCGCCACATTCGGATCTTTGATCATAGACTGATGTTATAGAAGCCCTATATTTGATAAATCTCCGATACGTTGGACGAGGAGAAGAAGATGCGCCCCTCTTCCGGGGATGCCAACGGAGAGGAAGAGCACTCGGAGGATGCCGAGCAAAGCTGCGAGGAATGAGATGCCCCAGCGGTGACTTAGCTGATGGGAGAGCTTGGGTTGGGTGTGGAAATGATGGTAATCTTATCGCTGTCGCAAGCTACATTTATATGATACATACGTATCTACATCCATAAGTGCACATGTATGGTGGATAGGTATCTACATTATATATGGGTGTGTCCATGCGTAAGTACACACGCGACCCACGCAGTACACATGCAGCACGTCATATGCGAGACAAATCATCGTGCTTCCCAACCGGATCTTACTCATTTGTTTTCCTCCTTGGTGCTTTAATCCAAGTGTAACTCGGCTATGCGCACCGTCAGCCTGAGCGTACGGCAAGCATGAAATCCTAATTATGCCACGCTGTGTGGAGCCAAAAACTGCCATCTCTCAGACATCGAAGCGTTCAGTGCATCTGGATGTTCCTTTTTTGATGTGGCAAAGAGAGGGTTCGTTTCATTGTGCGTTTCATTGCCCCTGCTGTGTGTTGAAGAAGCCATAGAGAAATTCAGCAGCAAGCCCTGAGACCAGCTTCGGACAAGGAGACAATCCCAGAAGAATGCCCCCCATTCCCCAAGCACTTTACCAATTGTGAATGGTCAACGACAGTTGCCAGCCAGAGAAATGATGGGTGACGCTGAATCCATAAGATACAACTATCCACAACCAGATCTTACTCATCGGATGTTGGGAAGCTACCGATCGTTCGAGAATACATCAGTTATGGACACCCCCATATCCTTGGGGCATGGGAAGGGGACAGGGACCTTCGGAAATTTGGTGAGACAAACAGGATGGGAAGGAGGATGAGGTCAAAGGAATCGCACATTTGCAGTGAAAGATAGCCAGGATGTAGGTGCAGTACTCGTGCAGTATGAACAGTTGAGCTCAGTTGGTTTGTGTTTTTCTCATGTAGGGATTCACTCTTGATCCGAAACTGCTGTGAAGCGGTCCCTTGATGTTTGTGAGTGTTTGATGTTTCGTGACATCAATCAGCACTTGATGACGGCATGACCAGCCTGACCAGCACTTTTCATTGTTTGCCTCAGGTACATCCAGGATTACCTCAACAGTTTCCAAAGCTTCGTAGCCCCCGGGCCTTGCGAAGCTAAATGAAATGGATGCAATCCAATTGTCCATAGATCTGCATAGCCCCTCGTCTCATTTGCTACGGTAACGACGCCAAATTCGAACATCACTGCGAAGTTACTTGCACAAGTTGTCCCAGTGAAAACACTCCGTCACAGATTAAACACTCCGTACCTGAGAAATTGCTTCGAGTTTGTCGGAGAGCTGCACCTGGGCATTTCCAGAGACGAGGGGAGATCCTCGACACGCTGTGTTTTAGTTCAGCAATCGAAGATGTCAAGAACGTTCTTGAACCTTTGTCGGTTCGGCCTAGAATCCAGGTCTTTTACAAGAACTGGCTACTCTTGAGATACAAGTAGCCACTGTTAATCAGCATGAAACCGTTATTATCCACCATTCAACCACCCTTAATCCATCATCAAGCCATCATTCAACCATCGCTAACCACCATTCCTGTCTTTGATTGCTCGTTAGTTAGGATACTTTTAAGTGATTTTCGACCTGAGTAAAGGTCCTTCAGATGAAGCGCTTGCGGACAAAAAAGGATAGCAGCTTTGCAGACGTCTTGTTTAGTCTTCTTGGATTCGCACTTGTGTAAGATGAACCCCCAAAACGTGGTTACTTCCTTGCTGAGATTTACAAGTGTTTGAGGTGTTTGATGCGTTGGGGATATCCATGGTTCATGGACAAGTCCATTGGAGATATGCTTCTTTGCGTGGCCAATGATTCTCAAGGTCGTAGAGTCGGTGCCGGGAGCATCATGGAAGGTGGCTGTGATCTCATCAACCAATGTACCGCATGAAGTCTGGTCCGCACTGTTGGGACTAAGGAACTGGTTCTGTTCACAACTGAGTTCTGTTTACCCCAAGCGAAAAGAAAGTCTTACGCCTCGTCTCCAGCAAAGATCTGGAGAGCAATGGAAGATTCCAGCAACTCATCGGAAGGGATGACAGGAGCTGTGCCAATGTCCGGTTACATTCCTAGTGGTCGTGACTTACATCAGAATTGTGCGGCTTGCAATTCAGCAGTGGTGGCCCAAAATCTGAGATATTGGTGGATCGTGACACGGAGCTTGGATCTTTTGTTTGAGGCTTTAGAAAGAATCCAAAGGAGCCGAGGAAAGGATGTCAGATTTTGTTCTGTTCATATCAAGATTGGTATTGCCCATGGGTGTATCATATCAAGATGGGTATTGCCAATAATTGGTGTATCCCTGGATTCTGAAATATGCTTGGACTCCTTCCTAGAGCGATTCAAGCAACAAAGGGATGAACCTCCAACCTGCCCTACTTGAAAGCTTTCGAACAGATGGACAACGGTGGAGCCATGTTTGATCTCACAACACGATCTTTGAAACATCTTTGCGCAGAAAAAGAGGGCATCAATCACTTTTTTTGTGTGACGCTTTGAACGAGAAGTAATCACATTAGAATGCCCCGTGCTTTGTCATCAAACATTCAACTTCGGACAAAAGACCTGTTTGGTAGACATGTGTTTTGCGTCACCGGGAACCAATCACTCACTGTTGAGTCATGACACCATTATCCGTTACCATTTTGGTTCGTGCCAGTGACATGCAGATTTTGTGGATCCACCGCTGCATTTCCATGTCTAAGCAATCTAATCTGCATCTGGAAATCTAATCATCTAATCTGCATTTGGAAATCTCATTTGCATTTCTAAACATTAGACATTTGCAATTAAGCATGGTTACACTCCAACCAACTACTCCATAATGTGGTTGGTCAATGAGCATTTCCCTAATGTTTTCCCCCACTCCTTTGCTCAGGCTGAGTGCGCGGTTTTCGCGACTGCCATGCGTCGGAAACACCGCAGCGCCAGCAGCAGGACAACGGGTGGAACCAGTTTGGCACGGAGAGAACATTCGAAGCTGCACGAAAGATGAGGATTTTTCAAATGGCTATGGGTCAATATTAATCAACCAATAGTAGGGGATAACAACCAACAAACCATAGGGAAAACAATGGTTAATGATGGGGAACCAGGGGTACAGGGTTTTGACCCACAGCCAAATGATTTGGGGTGTATGTTGCACATGCGCAAGCTGATGAGTTGCGAGTTGCTGGGGTAAATCATCAACCGGTGCAGGTATAGCATGGTATAACTCGTGAGGTTTTGGGAGCAACCAACTTTTGGAGCAGCTGAGTGAGAGCCTGAAATGAAAATTTATCGAGTTCTCATCCATCGACCACGGCAGGTTGGATGCTGATTGCTGTCCCCCGGTATTGCAAGCTTCCAATCAAAAGTTCCTGCAAATGATGAGATGCACTGTGGGGATATTTATGCCCCCACCAATCATCAGCAAGCATCGTTGTATCAGGATCCAATTACAGTTGACCGTGGATTTAGTCATCAAAGCCTGAAAGACAACCATCCAGGGTCCATTCCTTCGTACCAACCCCAAGCCTTAAGCCTGGTCACCACAGATGAGATCAAGCAGCTGTCACCTCCGATATCTTCAACCATCCGTGGCCATGCTTTACCACATGGCTTCGTCCTTGTGGCCATGGTGGTACCTACGAAGACCATATCCAGCTGTTCAGTTCGGAATAGCTCGAAACCAAGCAGCTGTAGGGGTACCTTGATGGACATAGCCATATCATCCCTACGCACTGGGAGCATCAACGACTGGACAGGAACGATGGCTGGTACGACCAGCTGCAGGTGCCCAGCCTAGCTGTTGGGTGGGTGGGCTGCAATCCAGGGATGTCATGAAGTAAAGTAAATCATGAGCCAATAGTTGGGACATGACATCATTGGTGTGACATTGACATCATTGCCAATGAATGGTCAATCTTAGGGTGATCATGCCAATAATTGGGATCACAAATGGAACAATGATTGGTTTTCGTTGGACGCTGGATTTGTTGATATTGCTCAGCCACCATGAGGTATCAGCAACTGCTCAACTTTTGCCATCGCAGCGACCACCAAGGATGGCAGCATGTATGGACAACCACCAAGCATGGCAATAGCGACACATGCATCGATGATGTCCTCCACTGAGGCTGCGATCCTGGAGCTGATCACATGTCGTGCCTTGGGAGCATTGAGATGACTGTGAGCCCAATGAACATCCACCGAAATGACCAGACACTCGTCTTTTCTGGGAAGTTCCTCTATCTTTGGCATGGTTGAATATTGACCCAGAACCAAGTGGCATCAATCAGTGTGTTTTGCTAGCAATCCACTGATTCAATTTGATGTCGTTAGATTATTGTGATGTCTTGAGGCGACATTGGAGATTCAGTTGATGAGGTTGGGGCCGCAGGGCACTGTTGGCTGCAGCAACCAATCATTGTTCGTTGTGTCATGTCGTGCTTTGTGCTGGCTATATCCACCATGGAGGACTTTCTGAAAAACCAGCCACGGTCGCTATTAACCATGATCTGGAATCAGGAGCTGTTATCAAGCATCATTCAACCGCATCAATCATCACCATGAATCTGGATAACCATTGTCATTTACCAGCATTGATCATCATCCGCAATCAAGAACTGTGATCAGCAAAACATTGCCGACAGCTATGGATCATGAGGATGACCTACTGTGAGCCATAATCAATCTACTAGTAAAGTCGTATCAGCTTGCAGAAGTCGTATCGAAAAGCCGAGCGTGCTGGAGAAAGATCCCTTTTATATATATATATATATACAATATATATATATATATATATATATATATATATATTGTGAATGCTGAATGTTCTTAAATTAAGATAAGATAATGAATGTGTTTATAAACATAGGATATATAAAATGTTTTAATTCAACATTCAGCATTTTGCATATCTTGCTGAATATCTTTGTCGGCCGTGCGCTCCTGACGTCAGGAGGAAGTGGGCACCGAGCGTCGGCCGCCCTGGAGCTGGTGGGTCCGGGCATCTCAGCTCCGAACGCCGATGCGGCGAAAGCATGGGGTGACGATGCGGAACCATGGAGCAACCAACCAGTGAGTACTTCGATCAACTAATGGTTAATTAAGATGGTTAACTAAACAATCTTAAGATTGATTCATTAAGCAATGGTTAATTAAGCAATAAGAAAGGGTTGTAATTAATCAAGCAATATTTGATTAATTAAGCAATTATTGCTTAATCAAGTTGTTATAATACAAGCAATTATTGCTTGATTGTGCAATCAATACAAAAAGTTAAGCAAGATCGAATACATGTATGGATTGTTAACAATACAACGATTATTGCATAGTTGAGATTAGGTAAGCAAGTATTTGACACTTAGATTAAGAATATTTCATAGTTCTTTGTTAGTGATTCATCAATTGAGACTTATCAAAGGAGTATACTGTATACTGTATACTTATTAATAGCCGATGGGTTATTATTGAACTAACTATTATGGAGTTAGCATTTATCAAATATCAACCGGCCAATTATTGACCATTCATTGGCCGACTAGTCATTAATTGCAGTTGGAAATCATTAATATAAGTATTAGCCGATAGAGTAAGTATTAGCCGTTACAAAACCGTATGAATCATCATTGCCCCCCGTTGACAGTCATTAAGTCACGTTCACCTTCGGTTCGGTTTGGACTTGCCCACATGGCTATGGTGACCTGTATATCGATTGTCGTCGCACGCATCACGACTGGTTTCTGTGAGCCACTATTAAATAAGCTATCAGCAATCATTCACAGAGTTTTTGACTGATCGCAATTTTGTTAGTTCTAGTTGTTTAGTCATAGACTTAGCATCAAACATGTTTACCCAAGTTGAGGCATGGTGAACCCATATTTGGGCATCATGAACCTCCATTAACCATTAATAATACCCATTATCCCCTCGCTTTGGTCACACGAATCCTCAGGAGTGTGCAGAAATCGATTGTGGCGGCTGGTGCCTCAGGCTTTGACCGGTTCAACCAGCCAGGAGTAACGCTGACGATGCTGACTGGGAGGGAGCGGTTGGGAAGCGCCAGGAGCTACCAGGGGTGCAAGCAGTAGGAAAAGAAAAGGCTGTGCAGTGCAGCAAAAGTTCACCGACCAATAGTGGTAAACAGGATGGTTCATGATTAACAATAGGGTATGAAAAGTAACAATGGTAGGGTATGAAAAGTAAGAATGGTAGGAGATGTACCAGCTATATAAGGCTATGGGTCAATATTAACCATCGATAATAGGGGATCCTGACCAACAATAGTAGGGAAAACAATGGTAAATGATGGGGGAACTAGGGGTACAGGGTTTTGACCCATGGCCATAACAATGGTGGCATTAGTGACAATAGTGACCTCTTCCGGAAGTGTCGCTTTCAGCTGTAGGACTTCGGCAATATCGTTCCTTTTTTTGAGTTTTCTCCCTGAGAGCTGACACAAAACTGTTTTAAACTCGATCGATCAAACCCTGGCTTTACTCACCGTTCACCATCAATAATCCATCATTTACCACCAATTATCAATGGCTTAAGAACACGACTTCAGCTACCACCCATGGCTTCACAATGGCTTCCTGCGCCAGCTTCCTACCCATGGCGCCTCCCAGGTCTGGAGGTGGAAGAACGTTCGCGGCG
>VSDK01021347.1:8423-26063 GCA_009767595.1 Symbiodinium kawagutii
AGCAGGAAAACCATGGATAACCCCTCCTTTGCAGGAGCCCCCAAGCATGGCCAAGCTACCTAGAACCATTCGACCGGGTAGACCATACTAAACCCAGCATCCCCAAGTTGGCCTGTGGCTCTAGGCTCCATCCTCCATAGAGGCATCAAGTCCAAGAACCTCCACGGTTGCACTGGGCCCTTGGCTCCTCTATCTCTAGTCTCCTGGTACATTAAAACGTTGCCCAAAAAAGCCTCGAAAACCAGCTTGACATGGTTTCACCACTTAGAAAGTGATGTTGATTTCTGGCTGAGCCATTTTGCAGCATCAACTTGTGCACCCAAGATTATATATAGAGGTAACTTTTAAAAGCTCGACTGTACAAAGTTCGGGCTCCACGACAGGCTCAACAAAACCTTCTGTCCCCATGCGGCCAGAATGTGAGCCATGGCCAATGTTTGCTATTCCTCTACTTCCCGGGGCGGGGATTTATGACAATGTTGGCGCTCCCAGTCTCATCCGCTGGCCAATCCACCGTCTCAGCTGTGCTGAAGAAGCGCATTGTTATTGAGTGCATCACTGTTGGCGTTGCGGTCGTCGATGGTACTCTCATAAAGTCACCGGTTTTGGCTTAAGAATGCGCATACGACTGCTTATGAAACCAAATTGTTTGGTCAACTATTAATCCCCACCTGTTAGTCATCACCAACTGTTGTTTTTTTTTTGAAATTTATTTTTAATCCTCAACTGTTCGTCATCACCAACTGTTGGTTTGATGTGGGACACAGCTACCGCCACATCCCGCCGTCGCCTGCAGGCTTCAGCCCACTGGAGCTCCTGTCCACCTCAGACATGGCGGGAAAGAGCAGCTTGGCAGCTACTATGGAGCCCTAAAGTTTGAACATTTGAAATGGTGAATACTTTGGGACTTTGAAATGGTGAGAAAACTTTGGGATCATTTGGGATCATTTGGGACCGTCTCTTAGCAGTTGTGGCAAAAGCCGTGGAATGTCTGGGGAAAACATCAACAAAAGCCAGAAAGAGAAAGAAAGTGAAGCGGGAAATATCTGCAAACATCAGCAAACTTTGGAAAAGAAAAAATTGCCTGAAGCAAATGCTAGCCAACATGCAGTCATCACTGAATTCGCATAGCTGGTCCTTAGCTTGGCCAGAAACTGACCAGAGAGATCAATCACTTTCACGCAGGGAACGCCCTCGAACCAATGTAAACCAAGAGTCATAGGGGATACCACTCGACCATCCTAGACTTCCTGGACGAACCGCCGGAACAGCAACTCCAAGTCTACACAACCAACAGCTGGGCCCGTTCTTCCCAGCCGCCAAGCATCGAATTCCTCAGCGCCACCAGCGCCACCTTCCAACCTGCCCCCGTCCCAGCAGATCCAAGTCGTTCCTAGGCGCGATCAGCTGCGGGGCCAGGACCAACAAGCCAGGGATTCCCAGGAGCCGCGACATGGGACAACCAGGGGCCCGGCAACATGCAGCCAACAGCAAAGAGCTGGTGCAGGGGCCCTAAATATCGAGGGCCCCAAATGTCCTCGCTTTCTTTGAACAGCACCCTACTTTTTTCTCTTTTTTTCCTGACTCATTCAGAAGCCTCTTCGTTGCTTGGTCGGTGATACTGCAGTCCTCTGCCTGGTCTGTTCCGGTAGCCAGAAAACAATCCAAAACAACTACCTTCATCAGTTCACACTGATTGGCTGCAACATTGAAACTAAGCTTGAAGCATAGTCAGCAAGACGTTCCCACGGATGGAATACACGCCTACAAGCGCAGGAACATCTCCTGTACTCCAGAGCTGTCACCACCGCGATCTGGATTGCCCCAGGTAACCACTGACCCGTCGCCCAGAATGGCAGCAAAGGCAGATTCGGTGCCCTGAATTTGTTGCACGTTCCTAAGCTTACCTTGAACTGCAGAGCTGTCACCGCCAAAATGTGGATCGCCCCAGGTAATCACTGACCAGTCGTCAAGGATGGCAGCAAAGGCAGCATGTGTGCCCTGAACTTGTTGCACGTTCCTGAGCCGATCTTGAACTGCAGAACTGTCACCGCCAAACGCTGGAAGGCCCCAAGTAACCACCGACCCATCGCCCAAAATGGCAGCAAAGGCAGCATGTGTGCCCTGAACTTGTTGCACGTTCCTGAGCCGATCTTGAACTGCAGAACTGTCACCGCCAAACGCTGGAAGGCCCCAAGTAACCACCGACCCATCGCCCAAAATGGCAGCAAAGGCTCCACCTGTGGCCTGAACTTGTTGCACATTGACGAGCTGATCTTGAACTGCAGAGCTGTCACCACCAAAATTTGGATCGCCCCAGGTAAGCACTGACCCATCGCCCAAAATGGCAGCAAAGGCACCATCTGTGCCCCGAACTTGTTGCACATTCCTCAGCTTGTCTTTAACTGCAGAGTTGTCACCCCCAAAACCTGGCAGGCCCCAAGTAACCACTGACCCATCGCACAAAATGGCAGCAAAGGCTTTGTCTGTGGCCTGAACTTGTTGCACGTTTTTGAGCTGTTCTTGGACTGCAGAGCTGTCACTGCCATATCCGGGATTGCCCCAGGTAACGACTGACCCGTCTCCCAAAATGGCAGCAAAGGCGCCAGCTGTGGCCTGAACTTGCTGCACAGTCCCGAGCTGATGAAACACTGCGCAGGCGTTTCCACCTCCACTTGGATTGCCCCAAGTCACGACCCCATCACCTCCACAGCACCACGTTGCAAAAGCCCCGTTTGTTGCCACGACTCTTGATTGCTGCACAACTGCTGCGAAGCGATGCCCGTCTTCAATGCCTGAAGCTTCCAAAGGGTCCATAAGCTCGGTGAGCACATGTCCACTTTCCGTGGCAAGCTTGAGGAACCCCTGTCCGAACAACTTTTGGGCCAGCAATTTCAAGTCCCTCACAGTGGCAAGGCGTGAGAGTGCCAGTGTTTCACTGCGGCCACTTGGAAGGGAAATGGTAAATTGAAACATTTGCAACTTGTGGGCAAATCACAAACTTTACTGTTCAAATTGATGAGCTCTTGAGCCACTTGAGCCAAAATGGCAGGGGTCTAGCTTGGATCTGAATGAAAAATCTACGATTCCGCATTCATGTTCAGAAACTTTTTTTGTAGGGACCACTTTTGTGAGTTTTGAGGTGCAAGAATTGGCCCAGAGACCATGGAGGTCAACTGGTGCAGCCAAGATGCTTTGCTTGCATCATGCGGCAACACATCAAGAGCCTCCAGAATGGACACATCATGCGGGGGGGACCGTGGGAAGCCCTGCTGTTGGCGGCCCAAATGTACCAAATTCATCTTTACCTGCGGAAATCGATACTTTCAGCCTCTTACATTTACATAGGCATAGTTGCAAGATGTAGTAGGCATTCCGTTTAAAACATATACATGTCTTGACGCAACCAAGCACATCAAGCCCCGTTGAGCTAGGCTGTGCTGAATGAAATCTCACTGACTCGAACGCATTAAAATAATCGATGGCGATAATGACGATGCGAATGGGGATGACGTAGCAAGAACATGGCCATGGGAAAGGTGGGTCACAAATGAAAGCAATCGATACGAGTACATATGACTGCACGACAAATCATCCAAATCCATGAAAACACTATCTTCGCCAAATCCATGCACATGAGCATGACTTCAAGAGCCTACAACCTGCCAACAGTTTGATATGTTTTAGTTAATCAGAATACACCCCATCGCGAGCAGCACATCCTGGTCCGTCAATACATCACTCGGTTTCCGCAGGTCATCCTACTTGTGAGAGCTGGACCACAGCTCCACGGCCCCACTCCAACTTGTCATCTCAACAGCAACCTTTGACTTCGCAACATCATGCTGCTACACCTATAGTCGCAGCGATGGGCGAAGGCCCTGCGAGGTCCCTGAGTCGCCAAATCGCTTGTCTGAAGCCAAAGGGGAAGAAAAACTCCAGGAATCCCCACGAGATCTTTTCCTAGTAGGACTCATAAATTAACATTCTGCACAATTTGTCATGCAGAATCATGCAGCATCTTGTACTTTAAAATCATTCTGGGACCATTCTCGCTGCTGCGTGCCCGAGAGGCAGAAAACGCATCGCAATGTACAGCCCTGACGGCTTGAAAAGAATAGCAGAAACACCCCCACCCAAGCATCAACAAATATTGAGTAGTGGCAACATGTGCAATTACGTCCAAAGGCACAGAAGTAGAAGAATGATGAACAAGATTATGATTAAACAATGCATATCAGAGCTTTGTCATTTTGCACTAGCTGCATCACACGTGAGCAGCAATGGGGGTGCTTCCATATGCTTCCGCTTGGTCCAGCGTGGCTTCAAAGGTGGCCACAATCAGCTGACACGACCTGAAGAGCAGCAAAGTTGAAGCACGGGGTGAATCATAAGATACATTCCAGGCATTGGCCAGCAACCAGGGCATTAGAACGCGACCGACATCCCAAGAACCGACCCCAAAGTCCAATTTCAATGTGATATTTTGAAGCTTTGAATTCTGTTTTTGCCAGTTTCACCTGCCCAGCTGGTGAACCATGAGCCATGAACCATTACCGGAACTCACTGGGCCGGCAGGTTGGTCATCCATCCCCGGGCCGAGCTTCCAGGCCATCACTTGCGCGGCTGAAAGAACTTCTTCAAGGCTCGGACAGGCGCCTCGAGCCTTGGAAGGCCAGGGCCGGGCTTCAGCTGGTGAGCAACCAATGGCTACTACTAGTGGTGAAATATAGGGGAGAAGTAGCAACAATACTAGGGAAGATCCTGGTGATTGGTGATTGGTGATGGGTGATTGGTGATGATGATGATGATGATGATGATGACGACGACGACGACGATGATGATGACGACGACGACGATGATGATGAGGATGGTTCCAAAAATAGCCACCAGCAAAATTGGTGAATGTTTCAAGGTAAGGAACACGTAGATAGGAATACAATTAAATTATATAAATGTAATTAGGAAACGATGTCTGAAAGAATGTGCAACAAAATCATCACAAGTCACGAAGCAGTCATTGCCTGGCTATTCTGCACATTCTGAAAGAAGAGCAGCATCGACATAATACACGCGCACACACATGCACTTGCAGAAATCAAAAGCAATTACCTGCAAAATAAAAAGCTATTCCATTAGTGACTCGATGTCATTTCCACCGCTGCACAGGCAGAGTTGACATCGACAAGTGCCCTGTCAGGTCCTAAAACCACTCGAATCTCCTTGCTTCCAAATAGCGCCACCTCGCTATCCTCGATCCTTGGGAAATAGAAATACGGCAGCGATCCCATACTGGCTTCATACTGCATGCCAGACCGAGGTGAAAATCACCGAGGAAAAACGGGGATAGGGTGCCTTGTGAATTGGCACAAACAATCCAGCGCCGAGCAACACAACTTCTATTGGAGGGTCGCATTGTAGTCATGAAAGTGTGAGCAACACAACTTCTATTGGAGGGTCGCATTGTAGTCATGAAAGTGTGAGCAACACAACTTCTATTGGAGGGTCGCATTGTAGTCATGAAAGTGTGTGAGGTTCCCAAGGGCCCTTTAAATTTATATATAAGAATCCCCTTGTCAAACGCTCTCATCAGGAAATTGGTCGATAATTTCTCTCTTTCTGATGCTGGTTTGAGCCATCTCAAATGGCCAGGGTTCTGCTATCAATACCGGCGTTTCTTAAGTGAGGATACCAAAAAGAATGATGGTTCAACATCATTGAACTGATGGACTTGTTGGTAACACCAGTCATGGATGGACCCGGATAATCATTCTCTATCTTGTTCATTCTTGTTCCAGCCAACAGCCACGTTTGTGGAGAGCCGAGCATCGCTTTCTCACTGGCGTTGATCTCTTGTTTGACAAATTTCTGCGGGCGCCGCTTTGGCTGTTTCGCTCACCCAAGAGCAGCCGGGGTATCCCTAATGATGTCTACCCAGGATTAATAAACCCCAGGTTGATTACTTGGGGGGGTTCCATTTTAATGGGAAACCAAGGCTTTTGGGGGATACCCCCTATTGATCAACCGGGGGTTTATTAATCCTGGGTAGGCATTACCAGACCAGTTATGACCAGTTGGTATAGACTTCCTGACTTACATTGGGAAAAAGTAATGCTCCAATCTTACATCGACGGCAACAGCAGAAACTCGGCCAATGATTGCGTGGCGATTCGTCTTCACACCGTGAGAACTCGGAAGAATTTGGACAAGAACTACTTCAGCGAGTTGCATCTGCCACCAGTTGGCCTAGAAATTGGTGAGTTCCTTAATGAAAATTATGCCGAAATTGCGGCCGTCGCTCTGTGCACAAGTGCCTCAGTCTTCTTCTCCAACCTTGCCGCAGCATCCATGATGATTTTCTCTTCCTGACGCGGTAATGGTTTAACCTAGTCGCGCACAGGGCACTAGCACGGCGCTCTGCCACAGAAGGTACAAAAGCTGTGGTCCTTGCATCGGGACCTCTTCGATCATCATTAGACCCTAGATATCCAAGAACTGGGAATGTCCAACCCGCTGGATTCCGCTTCTAAATCGAACAAACTCCAAGTCACAGGGCCTGAAAAGACACTGTCTTCCATGTTTTCCCTGTCTTTGGATAACTTGAGCATTCAAAGATATTCAAAGATATTCCAAGTGGGTGTGATGAACATTCCAACTCCCATGTCCTGGTCCACTTTGGAAATCGTCCTCCTCGCCAACAACGTCAGCTGCCTGAGCAAAGGACAATTGGCTGTGCTCCCTGTTAGCTAGCATGGCTTCCCGGGCTCTTTGGCGTGCCATTCACTATGATTCTGTTGGGCAAGAACCCTAGATTGTGCTGTACCAAACGTATGCAACGTTGAACTCTCAGAACCCACACATCAAACACTTACTTTGCTGGCTCGTGAGTGTGTCAGAGTAGGTTTATCGTCTCTCCTGGCCATCTTACCTGGACAATTGGCTTGTCCCCAATTATGCGCAACCCAGGACGCCCCCCTGAACTGTATTCCCTACGAAGCCAGGTTTGGCATCAGCCAAGCAACTCTTCGAAACCCATTTCTGCCTGAGTGGCTTGAAGATGCAGCAATCGATGTTTGCACATGCTGCTCAGGGACATTGGCTCACATAAAATGGTCGAAATTATGCGTCATAGCACCGCAAATGCATTATTTCAACCCCGCCTGCTCCAGAAGTTTCTCAGCATAAATGGTTCGCAACTTAGCAGGGTCACCTTCTGCTGCACACGTGTTGTCTGTCACCTGCCCAGAAAGTCGCAAACCAACAAACACCGCTGAATTCTGCTGAATTGCTAGGCCTTTAAGGACACTCCGATGAATCCGAGTATTGCAAAACTTTATCCTGAAACCGTCCGCCCTGCGTAGGATCACTTTGTCCCCGGACAACACTGAAGTGAAGCATGAGTTCCACAAGCTTCCGGGTTTGAAAATACTATGACTGACATTCATTTGACTCAAAATCACCCACACCAATTTCTGCGATCTCACCGAGATCCACTGCAAAACACACAAATGTCTGGTCCCATGTATTCCATTTGTTTCCCATGGGTTTTACATATTGTGCTCCAAAAGTACTCCATATGAATCATGTATTCCATTTCTCCCGGGATTCCCCCAGCCGCCAACGTTCCGCGATCCGTTCCGCCTTCCAGAACTTGTCGTAAGGCACGTTCGCCCTGGCTGTGGCCTCCCTGACTCGCTCAAGGATCTGCGGTGGAACGGTCTTGGCGCGGGTGTACAGGGTGCCACCGCCGTACCCGGCCCAAGCATCGTTCCTGAGGCGCTCGGGGTCCATACCAAGGGGGTGATGCGTAGCAGGGCACAGGGAACCAGCATCAACCACCAATCACTAGGGCCCGGCTATGGAAGACCGCACCATGGGTAACTTGTGAGAACAACCTCAGGTTGGGAGATACAACCACCAAGACCTGGTTTCCAATAATTTGGTTGAGCACAGTAAAATGACATTTCAGCCACAACGCGTCGTAGCATAATGAACCAGGAAGACAAAAAAAGGTCGATATGCCAAAAATAAGCTTTATGTTATATTTTTCTCTCTCACCATCATAACAACTTGCTATTGGTGATGGGTAATTGTGAAAGATTGTCAATCTAAAGGATCTGCAGTTTGCCAATGCTTGGTTGGTAGTGGCCAGTGATTATAGATTACAGTAATGTTGGTTTCTGATTAGTGTAACCCCCCCTAAAGTAATGAAAATAGATGAAACCAACAGGTAGATACTAATGAGAAACCAACATTAATGTATAGGTGTATTGAAACCACATATTAAAATCATCCGCTGATTATAGATTATAGATTACATTAATCATATTACAATGGTTGATGGTCAACACCACTCGCACTGCCACTTGATGTGCTTACAACTTGATCTTTGGCTCATCTCTGCCCAAAGGGTGCTGCTGTTGGACGAGTTTCTGCCCGCGGTAGTAGATCAGCACAAAACCCAGCTCTGGGTCGTCCTCATAGCCATGATCCAAGACATACCAATCCTGAGATCCCATGGGAGCGAATGTCATGGGAGCGATACCTAGGAGCACCATCCGGGTGTTTATAGCCACTATAGCCGGTATCATATGATCATATGTACATGTACATATAGCCAGTATCAATAAGGAAACGAGCACCATTTCTGGGACGCCCAAGTCCAAACAGCTCACAACATGCTACAAGCGCAAAGGAATAGCTAGATAGCCCACCTTCCATTTCACAAGCGCCCTCAGTTGGATCTCAGAAGTTTGCATTGGCTCACTAGCTTTCAAAACTCAGCGGGCCCCAGGCAATCGAAGACCTAGGAGAAGGTTACAGGTTCATTGCAGCAGAGGGGCGTCTTGGTAGTTCAAGTAGTCGTTTCCGTGGTTCAACAAGAGGCCGGGCTGAGCCTGGACAAAGCCTCGCTGCCACGGCGACAGGTTGACGGCTGAAGTCCAGGGCCAAACTTTCGACCGACAGTAATGCCCAATATGTCAACTCCTGACTTTGTCCATGCCACACCCCGATGGCAGTGGGTCAGTTCACCCTTAGTCCCCCTGGTTCCCCTATATTAACCATTGTTTTCCCATGTTATCCCTACAGTTTGGTTAGTCATTATCCCCCATGAATGGCTGGTTAATATTGACCCGCACCCTGATGTTGTTTATGAATCATCTCCAGTCGCAGGAATCCAGTGTTCCACCTGGCTTGTTCCGCTGAGGCACTTTGGACCGTGGACCTGGAAATGAACTCGCCATCCACCTGCCGCTTGGCATGCATAAGCACTGACCGAAGGGCCCACCATGTGCGGGAAAGGCTGCTGGTTCGTCACTTCTCAAGCTTATCTTCATTCTCTTTGAAATGGGGGAGGTTTTTAAAGAGGCTCAATTATTTTAATTCGAACAGCAAGAAGCACTTCAATTTGCGGAGGCTCAAAAAACCCAGCGGAGGTTCACAAACCCAACTCAACCGTTGTGTAACAAGATTCTGAGGCCAACAACATTTCTCTCCACCACCATCCCAAGGGTTCAGCGAAGCTGAAGGCGAGCAGGTGGCCCAGCCAAACGGAGCCACTTTCAGGCTGAAACATGAGCAAAGACTGTTGCAACATTGCCCCAGAGGATTCACCCGTCACCAAAGATCACAAGCATTGTGAATCCCAAAGAGCTTGATGGCGCTTCGGTTTAGAAGGCCTAGGTGAGAGAGCCATAGAAAGCTCATGCAAATCAGGCAATTAGAATCAACCTACATCAATATACATCAATTACTATACATCAACTAACCTAGTTTCAATTTCGTCGTTTGACTTCTTTCGTTTCTAAAGCCCATGGCCTTATTGAAACCACTTTCACTGGTGCCATCAGCCACGATGAACCACTATGTACTAAGCCTACTAAGATTCATCATTAAGCCGCATGAATGGAGGATTATCATGAACCAGTTCCTCAGCGCTTCATTCAACAGTTCCAAACGATCATTAACCATCATTAACCATATTTAGCCATCATTGAGCATCATCAACCATCATTTAACCCTTGTTTGACCACACTCAACCACCATTCATCACCTTTAACCACCATCAACCACCATTCACCACCATTAACCACCATCACTTCACCATGTCTCAACCAGCAAGCATCATTCCCCCAGTGCCTTGGAACTGTCCCAGCGCACCTCGTTGATGCGCCAGTTGATCTTCCCCACCAGGCGTCCCAAAGAGTTCTCTGTGGGCGCCATGCCTGGGGGCAACCATCCAAGGTGGTGGCAATATACGGAGTGAAAATGGTTGATGAATAACTAATGGTTACGGCAAATCATGGCGAAATGATGGTCAAAAGTTGTATGGTTACATAGTCAGCGGGTCAATGGTTGATTGTGGTTAATACCGATTGGATAATCAGCTGGTGAACGGTTGACTGTGGGACAAGCAACAGTTGAACACAGTTGAATAGGAGATCTACCAACTATGTCTAATCATAAAATTTGCTGTGAGCATTCCAGAAAACACTAGGTTGGTAATGCATGGAGTGTTCACCAAAGGTTCAGGGTTGTGATTCACAGCCACCTATTGATACACCAAACATTTCCCGACATCCGTTACAAACACCATGAGATGCCGGAGTTGTAAAGACCAAGTTCATCTGGAAAAGACCGTACCTTTTTTGAATGGAACTCTTACTTTTGCGAATCCTGCGCAAGCATGTTAAAAACCTCAAAGGACCACAGTATAATCAACTGCCGGAGCATTTCCTTCAAAACCCAAGCCTAAGTGTCATTAAATGTCAACAAAAGGTTGGCGTCCAAATCCAAAACATGCAAAAACGCCGAGAGTTCTAACCTTGTGGGTGCAACACCATGCGTATTACCAATGTCCAGTGAATCACGTGGCTCGGTGACAGCTTGCAATGGGGGCCCCTTGGCTTCATCGACTTCTGGTCAATCCATGCGTGACCATGAATGCATTCGCTTGCTTGCTGTGATAGCGTGAAGATGCGTTCAGTAACTCAGATCAGTTCAGAGCGCCCTAGACCATACTATATATATAAAGATCCAGGCACGCACTATTGTTTCACTTCGCAGCGTTTGTTGTCAATATTTGAAAGAATTAGTGGTAAAGAAACACTCAAAGGTCGACTCCTTAACCCTGACTCCCATTGGGCAACTAGTTGCAACACCGGGCCAGACCACCAGTGTGCAATCTAGTTGGTATCCCTTACAAATTTGTCCAGCCAGCCCTCGGAAACAATTTGTACCAGGGATACTTAAGGGGAAGACCACTTCAAAACGGAAACAAAAAGACGTCTCTTTTGGCACCCTTCTTGGATTTCTTCTGCCCTCCTGCAGGAGCTTGCTCCCGAAAACAGGAGCACAGCTCCCGGGAGGGAGGGTGGGCCTTGAGACGAAACACTGTGGAAACATGCGTTAAGTGCTGAATCTTTACCCCCGTGACGGGAATACAAAGATCCAGGCACGCACTATTGTTTCACTTCGCAGCGTTTGTTGTCAATATTTGAAAGAATTAGTGGTAAAGAAACACTCAAAGGTCGACTCCTTAACCCTGACTCCCATTGGGCAACTAGTTGCAACACCGGGCCAGACCACCAGTGTGCAATCTAGTTGGTATCCCTTACAAATTTGTCCAGCCAGCCCTCGGAAACAATTTGTACCAGGGATACTTAAGGGGAAGACCACTTCAAAACGGAAACAAAAAGACGTCTCTTTTGGCACCCTTCTTGGATTTCTTCTGCCCTCCTTTCTTTCCACGTCCCCCTGAACTTCCACGATTTCGTGGAGGCTCAAGTGTGGAGTAGGTAGGGAACTTACAAGTTTGGTGAAAAATGTTGATGAAACGTTTGAGGCGAGGATCATTTGGAGGAATTGAAAACTCAGTCAACATAGCTAATCCTTCGTTAATGTAGATGCGCGCAGTTTTTTGCGCTGCCCACCTACCCTGCACTAAAATGCGGTCTAAACTTTGGTGCTTTTGAAACCACCATGTGGCTCCGCCCCTGCGAAGGGAATACGGTCTAAACTCACATTCAGTGATTTGGAGGGCTGTTAAAACTTCAGAGAACCGGGTGCGCCACTTAGCTGCACTGGTTGCCAAAGGTGTGCTAGGCTGAGCAAGTTGCTTCCAGCGCTGAACCAGCTTGACAATAGGCTCTAAGCCCACGATGACGCTCTCGGCCGCGCCTTGCCTCTTGCCCCCTTTGGTCATACCCAAAGACACGACCAACTGAGTGTCAGAAGCACCACCAAGGATATGAGAGGAACGAAGGCCAATGATTTCACCGGACCGTAACATACCATAATACCCCAGGGCCAATGAAATGCCAAAGGTGTAGTACTGGTTGAAAAAACACCAGCCGATCATAGCCTGGAGAATATGTTCGGGGATTGGGGGAGCCCGACTAGGAATCTCGTTCATATTCCAAGTCTTCAACAACCGCCATGCACCGGGAAGGTGAGACTTTAACCCCGGCTGAAGGTCTTGTAACCCCGCCAAGGTATCCGAAGCTAGTGCTCTACCAGCACCGGAAGCCCACAAGTGCTCAACGTAGTCGCATACCAAAGGGTCCAGCTTGTGCTTATCCCGGGGAAGCTCCTTGCCTTCATTCCTCAAAAACAAAAGAAACTTATCAGTAGCTGCATTATAACGACGACGAGTAGCAGGTTGGACTGTCAACTCGCGAAGGGTACCTAGGTTTTGTCTCTGCTGTGCTCTTGCTTTTGGTTGGGCTGCTTCAACAAGTTTTCGCTTTGGCATGGCGGAAGCGGGTACGGACCCTACAACCCCACCTGCTCGGCTTGTCGGCAGGGTTTTGGCCCGTGTGAACATAGCCCCAAGCAACCTGAACATTTCCAACCAAAAGCAGAGCATTTATGCGAGACAAAGTGCGCCTCAGCTTGCGTGAACTGCTCCGTCCGCGACTAAGACAATGCAAGCAAACAAGGCTGTCCGTGAGATGAATGAACCTGGTACCCAAATGATGTTGATGTTCCAAGCGCCACCTGAGTGACGTCAACACAGCGCGAAGTTCTAATGAGTTGATATGTTCAGCAGATCCCCTCCAGCGCCATCCCGACACCGTCTTCCAGTGCCACAGCTTGGCCGGCACCGTTGCTCTCAACCGATGAAACCTGGTAAGCTGTGTGGTAGGGGTGGTGAGGAGGATGTCTTCACCCTTAATGGAAATAAGGTTTCCCATCTTCAGAGCAAGTGCGGCAGAGGCATCTGCTCCGGCAGTAGGGGAAGGGTTGAGCGGAAGGCGGGTAATCCTGCCCTGCACCAAAGGCTGGCCAGTGACCATGGTGGCATCAAGGATGTCCTGGGGAGAAAGATGGGGGATGAAACCAAGACGGGCGAACAACTGCTCCAAGAGGCACGCCACCACAGGTACGCACCATGAATTGCCGATCAACGAAAGGCGGCAATCATTGTAGTCCTCACCTTTTTGCTGATGCTTTGGGAGACACGGGGCAGTAAAGTGCAGGGGGAACCCCATTTGCACCTCTCGTTCACCAATATCCGGAATACGAAGTTCATCTCGCCGATTGACCAAACAGTTCTCACCTTTGTATTGATAGGGAGGAAAACGATGAAGGTCCTGTTCCCATCGTTGAAGCTCCTCAGCACTGCACCTGGCAATTCCCGCGGGGCGACGACCAGGGTGGAGACGGGGTCTTGAAGTAGTAAAGGTGGGAAACGCACGCTGTGGGTCAACCTTCAACCAACCTTTACGGATCACCAGCTCCAGGGGTAGTTGACCTTCCAAGGTGACCGCAGTTGGGTCTACCGAATCATCCACGACAACTCCGGGTTGCGACACCAGCTCCCAATCAACCCAGTATAAGCGAGGTCGACTGCACCAACACAAAGTATCCGAGTTGCACGACACTGGTGAACCACCGAACGATTCAGACATGATATCCCGATCAACGCCGTCCATTGAAGAGACACTCTCCATGAGGCTATAGGTAGGACACCAAACAAAGTGTTCTCGGACCAGCTGCCGGATGCGAGGAACATGAACATGCAACCCAGAACGGCAGTCCCGTAGTGCTCCCTTTCTGTCCACGTTGAGGCCACTCACTCCCTGACAGGGCGGCCCCGCCCCGACAATGACCAAGGTAGCCTGAGAAAACTTCAAAGACCAAGCGCGAACATCTTCTGCAGTGATATTCTCCACATCATCATAGTGCCAAACACCGGGGTAATGGGCTTCAACAACACGACGAGCGGGGGCATGCTTCTCCACTGCTACATACCCAAGGACACGTACACCCAAGAGTTCGAGAGAAACCCTCAGCGCTCCAATCCCATCGAAAAGACTGATGCACACAACACCAAAGTGAGGAAACTCCGGCACCTCGCCCCTAAGTCCCCCTAGTGCCACTTGTGCACCGAAAGCAGAAGTGCCCTTAGAGGCGCACAGACCTCCCCCACTAGCAGAAGCATCGCTACACGTGACCATAGGGTGCATTGGTAACCGAAAGTTCAACCGTGCCAAAGGAAGTAGCCCAAGAAACCGCAACACTTCAACACGGCACAGGTCGGGCACAGGCTTCACAGCTGAGGGTGACTGGTTGAACTCCTCCACATGAGACCACACCTTGTTCAAGCACCCCAGAAGGTTACGGCGGAACATTGAAAAGTAGACCAACCCCCCACAGGTAACCTGCCACTGTTTCTGTGAGGCAACCTTCTCCTGGACCAACGCCATACCCAGGGCAAAGTACTTGCAAAGCTTCACATCACGAGGTGTAGCACAGCCTGAGACACCGTCCACTGAAGCACCTTGAACTTCACAACAACTGCTACGAGAAACGCTCTTCTTGGCATTGCGTGGAACTTCCCAGTGCTCATACTCCTGGCGGAGGGACAGCACCGCTGGCGACAGTGATCCCACAGAGTTCACCATCTGGGTCTTCTCAACGCGTTCGAGCAAATCGTAGTTATCCAAGTAGACCCTCCAATTTGGATTAGCAACAGAAATCGGGCGATCTTTACGAAACTCTTGGTGACCAGCATTGATGTCAGAGCTATCAGCTCCGCTCCATAATACTAAGTTACGGTGAACATGCTGAGCGATGCTCACTGAATTTAAGTATCCCATGGGCAATACCTTTGATGCCAAATAGACAGTGCGCCCCTGAAGCTCCGGTGGCAAGAGCTGCGGTGGCACCGCTTTATTGAAGGCAAGGAATTTGCACCAGGTATCAGGAACAGTCATGGTGTAGAAGAAGCATTTAACATCTTCAGAGCTCACCAAAAGGTTCTCATGGGGTTGTAGGAAGAAGGGCGACATCATCGACCAGGACGGCAAGGTCTCCACATCACCAGTCAGCGGAAGGCTGATCTCGTTGAAAGGGATGAGATTCATGATAAGACGATGTATCTCAATACCTTCACCGGTAACTTCATCCTTGCTCACACCAAACAACCCATTGAGGAGTGGTTGCCCCTTCACATGGTAGACATCCTCTTCCACGATGAACCGACAAACTCCACGGTCAACAAGGCCTTGACAAACACCGGGCCAATCATCATCACTCACCATAACCCTGGGGGGTTTGACATAGCTCATCTCATCCTCAGGCTTGAGAAACTGGTCAACATGACGAACAAAGTTTTGGCAACCTAGTTCACACACATCCACCAAAGGCACCGTTCCTACCTCTGCTGGAAGAGCAGGCTCGATGTTTGCCCAGCTGAACCGAAGTGCCACTTTGACCTCTTCCCCCTTGTAATCAATCGATCGCACCTTAAAGAATTCACTCCATGAAAAATCCTCAATCCTCGCTTCAACAGAGCAAAATGCTCCGATCTGAGTGCAGATATCCCTTAGAGATATCTTTTGCACCGTATTCAAAGGCTCATTACTATGAAGAACACCACCCCAAAAAGAGTTAAGAGACAAACAAACACACAAAAGCCAAGACACAACATTATCACTCACGTCACTGAACTCAGCCACCAACACATCTCTAGAGGTGGGCAAGGGAAACAACTCATCAGGTTTCCTCTCACCAAGGGACTGGCTGCGAAGTGGTAAAACCTCTAAAAGACGTTGGTGGACCAAACAACCACACTCACCCAAAGTTAACCCAACCATGCGCTCCACAACTTCACTCTTTTTCGCAGGGCGGCACGGCTCTTGCTCCACAGATCCGACTCCGCGTACTGCTGGTTCTGGATTATTGCCAAAGCTGATTGCTTGTGGCTGCGTTGAAAAAACAGGGCCAGTTCCTTCAAGGATTGGCCGCTGCATTGGGAAGGGTCCTGTAGTCGAGGCAGGAGCTAGAGCTCCCGAGGCTGCGATCCTCATCATGCTCTCTGGCGCCTCCACAACACGACCATGAAGTGAAACAGGTTGACCAGCAGGAGCTAAAGCTCCCGATGTCATCTCATCATCTTGGCTCGGCAATGGGCTTGATGGGGTTGAGGCTCCATCTGCGGCTACTTCTTCCCTTCCTGCTTTTGTCCCTGTCCTTTCCCCTTTCCATCGCCTCCCTTCTTGGAATCGCTCTTCCCCTCGCTCTTGCCTTTGCCACCGCCCTTCGGAGGTCTTCGTCCATCTGGCTGTGCGGCCATGTTGCGGACCTTCGCCTCGGCGTAGACATGGCGCCTTGCATCCTCCAGCTCCGTGGTTGCCGTCAAAGTCGCCTGCTCTGCCGGCAAGATCTCGAGGCGCTGGCTCACTTGCCAGTGACTTCCGTTCAAAGTGCTTTCTATGCTCTTCATTCTCTGTATGGCCAGGTCCAAGGTCGAAGCCACCTTGCCCTTGAGCAGGGTGTCCACCAGAGCTGCAAGGGTCTGTAGTTCGCGGCTGGTGGGACCCCCAGCTCGTTTCTGGAGGACCTGTCGAAAATACAGAGTTGCGTTGGGTCTCAAAGGACCTCCTGAGTCCTCCTCCCCCAGTTCTTGGAGGAGATTTTCTTTCATTGAACTCAGAGCTTGAAAGGCTAAAGCTCCGGGGTAGGTACCCGCGATTCTTCTGATCTTCGATGATTGCGTGAAGATATTCTCGGGCATCTGCGTTGAGGTGCCCTCCTCTTCGATGCTCGTTCCCGATGAGCTGCTGGATGAGCTTGTCGATTTGTCGTTCTTTTTGGATGCATAGCGACGGGCCCTGCGCATCACTCGATGCCGGACCCTCTCCCGATGGTCCACTCCAGTCCCCTGGAACAGAACCTTGGGGTCCTTCACACCCGCAAGTCGGGCTTGGGTACCGTCCATCGCCACCTCCTTGTCCTTCTCGGCCTGGTCGGTGCCCTTGTCCTTCACAGCCTCCTTCTCTCGATCGGCTTTCTTCTTGTCCTTTTTCTTCTTCTCTTTGGCCTTTTTCTTCTTTTTCTTCTTTCCCGATTCGTCGCTGCTCTCGTCCTCCTTGGCTTCTCTTGGGGCTCCCGGTGCAACAGGAGCCAGTGCTTCTCCTCTTCTTCGAAGTGCTTCCAAATCGTCCCTGGCTTCCGCTTCGATGACGTCCTCTAGGTTTCTCACCCATCCTTCTTCGGCCGCTGCGGCTTTGGCCTGACGTACTTGGACTCCATGAGCGAGGTCGTCGGCGACCAACTCGTGACCGCACCCTGGAGGACATCTCATCATCCGGAAGGTCTTGTTGGTAGGATGGGAGCACCTCTTCAGAATGG
>VSDK01021347.1:26078-55418 GCA_009767595.1 Symbiodinium kawagutii
AGCAGGAAGTTTCCTCCCTCTAAGCCCAGGTCCGTCAGCTTGCCGGCGATCTTGCACCTTGCTTGAAAGTAGTAGGCCTCCTCGAACACGATGTGGGTCCCTTTCACTAACTCGTGCATAGTCAGTGCTCCCAAGGGCACCGCTTCGCCCCGATGCCACCTGTCCAAGTCCCCAACCGCCACCACTGGGGGGACTCCTCCTGCTCGAGCTGGTCTTCTCATCCTGCCTCCAGGAGCAACCCGTGCTCCCGCCTTCGGTGCGGCCTTTGCTTTGGCCTTTGCTCTGGCCATCGCCAGGGGTCTTCCGAGGGCTTTGGCCTTGGCCTTCGCTTTTACCTTGGCCTTTGGGGCCATTGTGTCCAACCGCCGGCAAGGCTTTGCCTGTGAAGTTGGCCACGCAACCTATGCTGCTTGCCCTTGGTTCCTCTTCTCCTTGAACGTGACCTCTCACGGGTCGAAGTTCTTCGATGATGCCCTTCGTCGTGGCTGTTGTCAGGGCTCCTAGCCCCGGTTGTCCTCTCTCGGTCTTCTCGCTGTTTGCGTTCTAACTCACTCCTGGCCGACCCCCTTACAGGAAGGGTGGAGAGCAGGAGATCTCGAGGATGGCCCTCTTCTGACTGAGCCTCCCGAGTGTTGTCCTCACGTGGCAAGGGTGTGCTCTTCTCACGGCGCAACTCCTCACCACTCAGCCTCTCTTCTTCTTCTTCAGCGTGTCCTGATCCTTCTCCTCGTTCCCTCCTTGAAGATGATGAAGGGGCTCCCGGGTCCTCAGGAGCGGGCGGTTCCTCTGTATCCTTCTTCTTCTTCTTTACCTTGCCCTCCTTCTTCTTCTTCTTCGCTTTCTCGGACTTCTCCTCGGCCCCCGGGTGGGCAGCGTTCCCCGGATTCGCAGCAGCAGCAGGAGCTGAAGCTCCCGGAAGAGGAGGCAAAGGTGGACCACGGTCTTGGGTGAGGTCAGCGGGCACCACCACCACCCAATCAGCCAGAGCCCCCGCGCAGAACCTAAGTGCTCCAAGCACCTCTTGCTCACGCTCCGGCGGAAAGGTCCCAAACTCCACCAGGAACTTGATACGGAGCACGCTGCGACAGAGGCTGCAGCAGGAGCTTGCTCCCGAAAACAGGAGCACAGCTCCCGGGAGGGAGGGTGGGCCTTGAGACGAAACACTGTGGAAACATGCGTTAAGTGCTGAATCTTTACCCCCGTGACGGGAATACATATATATTGAAGCACTGCACATATCGACTGAGCCAACCTTGAAATTTCAGCCTGAATCTTTCTCGAATTGAAAGATTGTCTTTGTGAGCCAAAATTCCGCAAAGTTAGTGTCGAAAATGAAAGGTCGTTCTGTTCAAATTTCATGTGTTTAGACACCTCGAACTACGAACCCTCGAGATCTGCCAACAGATGGAGGGAAACTCCATGTATCCTTGTCCCAACCATTTGCTGGGTGGCCCTCAGCGCCTTCAAAAAAATGCACTTGACAGTCGAAGGTGTCAAACAGAGGGTTCAGACCTCGCATGGCCGAGATTGGTATGTGGATACGGTTCAGCGAAGTCAAACATCTTGATCAATCATCCTGCTGATGAATTGCAGTGGGTAGGTGGTTCATCCTGTTGGGAAAAGGGGGACTACGCTGGCTGTCGGCTTCCAATGACAAAAGGTAGCAGCTGGTGCATGGCAACCGGCATGACACCTAGTTCCAACAATTTGACCTTGCATCGTATGTTGAAGGAGGGAAACCTGCCACCTTCCGTTTAAAAAGCGGACGGTAATCCAGATCAACATTTGAGCACTTTCCAACCCCTGGTGAGGATTGTTACTAGGATTGTCATTTAGTAGTAATATAGCAAATTCAATTCAAACAATGCAATTATTAGTATTGAATTTGTTTACATGCTGATACATCCCCCCTTGACATCCACCCTGACATTCCATGATCAATCCTGATCAACCCAAGGCCCAGGGATCCAAATAGATTCCCCGATTCGCGGCTTGGTTGCAGTCACTGGGGCACGGGACCTGCTGTGATGTACCAGCGCCCTGTCATCTTCACAACTTCGAAGTCATCCTGAGCCCAGGCACCACACGGCACCACCACCAAACACAATCGCGTCAATCGATACCAGAGTTGCCACTAAAACCAGTCTGGTGGTCGTAATCGTGCAGCAGCAATACATTCCACAGCCACAGACCAAGCACAATCAAGCCCCAAGTCTGACATACCATCGGCCGACTGCTCGAACCCGATCAAGAAAATCCGGCGGTAGAGCTCTTGGAACTGTATAGGGTTGAACACACTTCAACGCAAAGACAACTTGACATTTGGTGGTTCAAAAGCATAGGTTAGTTGTTCAAGTACACAAGCTCCTGCATTAACAGTCAGTAGCAACCGCAAGTAACGGAGCCATGTTGGATCTTGCCCTAGCTTGCAACATCTTGAGACATGCCTAACTCGGTCGGCAACTCAGCGACCCAACAACTTGGCCGAGTCACACTGACGCTGTCTGGGGGCGGTACAGGGTACCGCCCCTTCACCGGGTCCCAATTCTTCTGGCCCGGCAGCGGCCCTTTGTCCGGTCGCTGCGGTACACCTGAACCAAAACACAACACCTGGTGAGATCTTCAGGTTGAAGACTCCACGGTCGAAACAGAAATTCATAGAAATTGGCTGACTGATTCTGTTGGTAGGGGGAGTATTGCTTATATCAACTGTTCGCTGGGCAGTATTCATGATATTAACTATCTATTCTAGAATATCTAGAATCCTAAAGTGTCGTGCGGTTACCTATGCATTAAAAGAGCAGCTCTTCACCAAGCCATCCATGTCCTGTAAGCTGCAAAATGGCGCTGCTAAGGCACATTTCTTGGCACTCAAAGCGCATCTGTTGAACTCAACCACCGTTTCATTCTCAAAGTTGTTGCCGCAGTTGATCCTGGGCGGTTTGGTGCACAACGTTGCCCGCTTGCATTTTCGGTGTAATTATATCACCGCCAATGTTTCGTTTACCCTGGGGTACACCCTGGATGTACCAGCCTATGTTGCCTTTAAAAGAGATCAAAATTTGGGCATGGGTTATGGGGCACCAGGCTTGACAAACTCAGCCCTGTTCTGTTGGGGTTATGGGAGGACAACGTTGCCATCGAGTATCTGGCAACTGGACTCATCCGGTTGCCCGCTGCACGCGATGACACAGGTGAGGTCTGCTGCGCAGCTGGGATTCAAAATGCATTTGGCCAAGGGAAGCCTGGGCGTCGTCCGGCGAATGGAAGACATGCCTCCGATAATCTGAGAGGCACCCAAGGTCTTGACTGATAGGCACCCAGGGTCTAAGCTTGTTAGTTGATGGGATACCCCGGTTTGGTCATGCTCAGGCCACGCCACTGGCACTTGCTGAGAAGGCATGGGGCCACTTTGGCCAGGTCTTCTTTTGCCCAAGCACTTTGGAATGGCCTCAAGGCAGCTTTCGCAAGAACCAATGCCATCGTCCCTTTACCGACCATGTCAACTTCACAAACCAGAGAGTTATCGAGTCCTGAAAGGTAGTGGGAGCCAAGCTTCCCTTGGATTTCTGAAGAAATGCCACAGGGATCCAAATGGGCCAACTGCAAACCTTTCAGCTGCCAAACACCAATGAGTCATGGCATCCTCAACAAGGTCCGAGGCCCGGACACCACCAGTGCCACAGCCATCAACATGGAAGCGGCCCACGCCAAGATCTGAGTTCCTCCGCTGGGCTTCTCCTGATCTGCCGCCGAAAGAAAAGCTGTGCTGGTGTCGACCCATGTTGCCCTACCCTGGGGGAACCTTTTGCACCTGTCAGACATGACCCTGAGCCAATACCCTGGGAGAATCCCAGTGCCATGACTGCTCCGCCGAGTTGCCGAGTCCGGGGCCGACTTCCATGGCTTGGACTGAGCGGCTGGTGCTGCTTGCAGTCGAGAAATCTCCTGCCTGGCGACCAACCAGGAGCACATGCAACGGATGCTCCGACTTCGGCCCGTGCAACCAGGCCCTAAATGGACTAATTCAATCGGTGACGGAGTTTCTAAGCACGTAGAATTGGTTCTATTGCCTCCGTTAGTTGTATATAGCTGTCAGTTGTTCAAGAATAATCGAGGCAAAGCATCCCCAAACCCCATCCGTAGTGGGGGCACCCTATCATCAAAACATGTGGGGTGCAACCTTCGGTTTCGCTTGGCACCACACGCTGCAAGTTCGGCTCCCAGTTCCCACAGCTTCACCATGGCCTGCGCAAGGAAGACTTTCCCGGTTGGTAGTTGAAGGCCACCTTGAACAGCGCCGCGGCACCGAGCAACAGCTGGTGGTTCAACATGGTCCAGCCATGTTCCAAACCCCAACTTGATCAATCAACCCAGGCGGGGCGGAAAACAAACATGATGAAACCACACAGCCGATTAATTATATATAATTATACATGTTTGTTCAGGTGTGGTTTGTTTGGATCTGTGTGGTTTCATCATGTGTGACTGAAACACCTGTATCATAATTATAGGCTTACAACCTGAAGCAAACACCTCCAACACTTTGTTTCAGCTGTGCTTTGTGCTTTCTTTGGATCTGCCCTTGCAGCTGTAGCGGTCTGGTAGCGGTCGACAAATGATGGTGGAGAGCAAATTCATGACAACTGATGTCGTCAATTCGTACTTGGACGGTTGTATTTTCAGCTGGGGAGGTCGCCTTGCTCGCACGTGAGCCTGTGATACTCCACTTTTTGTTGGACCGGGCTCAGAAACAAACTGTGCAACGAAGATCGAAAATGCATCATCCGCTATCGTCTGGTGACAACTCCAACCAACGATCAACAAGCAAAGTGGTGGCATCAGTGGCAATAAGGTTTTATGGTTGGTGTACCTGCCAGCCGGGAATTCACAACAATTATTAGAAATTTTGCACATGCCAATTTGCATGGAATGACTTTTTTCCCGTCGTTTAACTTGGGATCTACCTGCACGGAATTTACGGCCTCATCACCTAAATTGGCTGGCCAAAAGGGTTCATGTCTGATGTTTTTGGACTAGGAAAATCAAAGGAAACTCATGATTTGCACACGGTGCGACATAGCAATCAAAATCCAAGAAGTGCAAACTAGCGCTTGCGGTTGCTCTGGCCAACCAAAAAACGAGACAGTGGAACACCCCCAGACCATTGGCAAACAAATGTATGTAGCAGGGCCCTAGGTGGCGTTCGTGGGAAAACACAGACACAATCAGCCGTTTTGGTGCTGGTTGCACTGGTTGGCCTTCCCCTGTTATGTCCGTAGCCTATCAACACTGCTCGTCATCCAGCACCTGCGATTTCACCGGAAAGGATGGCAGATGGACCGTGACAAGAAATAACATGTATGGTGTCAATGATGGACAATGGATCACATCATACGACCATCATTGAACATCACCAACCATAATTCACCAGCATTCACCATCAATTGACCCTGACTAGCCATGCATCAACCACTTACCAACCATCAATTCCCACAGTTCCAATGGCATAATGCTGTGATGACAGCACCTTCGGAAGCTGCCGAGCCGCGGGAAGACACCCACAGAGGGCAAGGAGCAACAGAGCCCCGCGGCGAAGCATGGCGCTGGTGGCGTTGAGAAGTCAGTGGCAGCTATGACATGGCGCTGCCGGGTGTTGTGCGCTTTCATGTCTGTCGGAATCCTCATCTCCAGCGATGTCAAGATGCTATTGCCAGACATTGCTGAAGATGGAGAATTTGAGATGCTAGGCATTGCTCGACACCAAGCAATGAGATTTCATATGAAAGCGGTGTGCAATCTTTGAATCGATGTCCACTTATGGCATGGAGGTCTCCTGCAACTTGGCAAGGATGATCTGCGTGCACGACCTTGTGACATCTAGAAAACTTCCAGCCAAATGACTGCTATCACAATCGAACGAGTTGACCGCCAACGGTCACCCAAAGCATGACAACCTGGCACTGGATAAATACACTTTAATTATGACTATCAAAATCAAACCAATGTTTCGTAAGTATATGCAATTTTCATGTTATTGCATGTATCTAAAAATCAAAATGAATCCAATGTTTTATCATATATTATATAAATATATATCGTCATACTGTCTGTTTCACAAACCGCGGTTGACAACTGCAAGAGGAAGCGGCATGAGGTACCACTGCGACCATGCAATGTTGATTTTGGCCGCTTTGATATTGGATGGGTCACCAGTCATCAACTGCGGGTGGTTTATTCATATTTGGATCTCCCTGTAGATGGGAACAGTAGATACAAATCCATAGGTAGCTTCGTGCATCCACACTGCTAATGACAGCATTTCACCTCCCCAAATTTAACAGAACAATGCGGCACCCCAAAAGTAAATCTTCCTCTTCTTGACGTATATACTGTAACCGTATATAGGCACCATTGTCAAACCCATGGAGGTTTGCAGAAGCAAATCTGATCCAAGGTGGTGCTGACTGCTGCGATCCAAGGTGGTGCTGACTGCTGCGCAGGGCCCAGGCCAGTAACGGGTTGGCACCTCCGCTGATGCCAGCAGCTGCCACGCCACTTTCCAGGCTGCAGACGCAGAACGATCGATGGCAGCAGAGAAGCCGAAGCTATCGACTGTCTCCTGGTGCAGCTGGGCCATTGATCACCCAGGCCATTGATGACCATCACCAACCACTACCAACCACCATCAACCACTACCAACCACTACCAACGAGCATCTACGTCACACACACTACAGCAACAAGCTCGCAGTTGTTCGATTGGGTAGCCCTGCAGTTCGCATGAAATGGCAGGCATAATCCCCGCACTTGCGTGTGGCATCACCAAAAAGGGTACAGGAACTACAACATGCCCAGAGTAGGTAAGCCTAAATTTTCACTTGTTTGATTTTGGGTTGGCAATTGTCAATGTCAAACTGCCACAGCAGTTTGACTGCTGATTACTAGCCACCGTGGCTTGGACAACCGTGTGATACATTCATGTCATAAATGCGATTGCATCCTTGACGGATACTCTTGTTGTATAGGTGGTCCAAGCCTTATACCCTCGGCCCTAAATGATCAAAGCAGCCCGCCTGTAGGCGAAGAACCTTCCATGTTCTGGATGTCTACCCAGCTCCCCATACCAATTGGGTTGGGCCACTCCTGGTACCCTCTGGTAAACTGACATGGCAATGGACAATCCACCATAAATGGATGATTTCCAAGGGTTATCCTAACAAAATGGTGGGTTTTCCATTGCCATGTTAGTTTACCAGAGGGTAGCTCTTGGCCTGGCTCCCCCTTGAAAGGAGCTCCCTCCAAACCTTCATGGCTACACCTCTGCTTCCCAGCTCCGCCTGGCTCAGATGCAGGGCCACATGCCATGGCCCAGCACCAGCAGCTGCATTGATGCAAATGCCTACAGCCAGGGCTCCAGGTCGTGATGAACCATGCAGGTCAACATGGTCAAAAAACATAGCCATGTCGGGGTTATGGAATCATATGGAAATCAGACGAAGTTTATTGTTTAAAATCAAAATCATATGAATTCTGAATCATATCAAATCCCAGTTGGTCCATCTGCCAATTTTTTCGATCGCCATCTCAAGGAGTTCAGTACCTGGTGCTGTTGTTTTGGGTCCGTTCACTTCCGCAGGCTTTCCCTGCCCCTTTCGTCCAAGCATCCGTCGCTCAATCGCCGAGCCATCGCGCTTTGTAACAAGCCCAATGCTACGCTCCACGCTGTTCCTGGGAATGGTGATGGGCCGCCAGCCATCCAAAAGCCAGGGGTAGTTCACATCTCAACAAGCTGAGTCTGGTCATTTTGGGATGTGTGATTTGAACAGCTGGGGCACAAGGAGCCCTCATGTCAACAGAGAAACTCAGTATCACAGAAGCTTAGAGAAGTTTGAGACATGCTTTGCCCAGCACCACGCCGCAATGCATACCCCACAGTGTGCATCGGCAGCGCCTGGAGGTATGTTTCCCAGCAGCGCTGTGGTTCCAAGAGGGTCCTGTGCAGGTCTCGATCCCGTCAGCAATGCAACCGGATCAACTCGAACCTCTGTCACAAGCATTGGTAACACACCATTTGACATCTACAGGAGGTGTTGGACTGAGAGCATGTGGATTTTTCTCATCAAGTGTTTGTTGTTCTTTGAAGTTCTCTTCCTAGGATGCCAGATGATTAGTGTTGTTCACTTCCTAGGTCATAGGATTCCAGCGGCAAATGTGGCACGTCCCATCACTACAATCACCAAACCCTCATCCCTTCCTCCGTTCCCAGCAAGAGTGCCAAGGGCCACGGGGTCAGCGAGCGAAGGCTGTTGCGCAGAGCGAGGTCCCCAGGCCTCGAGAGCACAACATCAAATGCGCCCACGCGAGTTACTGACACGATTGCCTACTTAGATCATCTTAGATCTACTGAGGAGGAGACAAGTACTTGAGAGTCAATGATCTTACTGTCACTGACTATTCACTCTCGTTGATCTAATTAGTTCAGAGTTAACGATCGAGAGTTTCCACACCTGTCTTACAGCATCAACCAGGAGCCCATCAGTATTCCTTTCAATGACGACCCTCAAGCAAACCCTTGGCGGGTCCACATATTGGGCTGACGGTATGATGCCTTTCAGAATCCAGCATCCAAAGCCCAGCAGTAACCGGATGACAAGGGACACGCCGTAGGCCAACATGTCATCATAGATGGCAGTCGCCATCTGCCAAGGATCCTAGTGAACCGGCTGCATTTGGCACGCGTTTTCGGCATGGCATCTGCCCCAAATCTGAGGAAAGCTGCCCCGATTGACAGGGGATCACGGGCAGCAAACGGAGAAGCAGGAATCATGTTGCGATTATCTGGGGTTTCAGGATCGACATCATTGACACGGCCCAAGAAAATGAGGGAGGACGTCTCCTGAATGTTGCACATCACCTCGTTGAAATGCACCACGTTGGCTTCAACCTGCTACAAACTTCAACAAGTAGGGCCACTGTACCCCAAGGCAGGGGCGATTATCAACATCGTGGTCTGATCATCTTGTAGCGTCTCTGGCTAACGCGTCTAGACTATGCTATCCTAGACGTCCTAGAATTCGACATTACTTTTGCAAAATGTTTGAGGCTAAGCTCAGCCCCGCCTGCTTCAGACCAATATCTGCAAAAAGCCGCATGGCCGTGGCCCACCGAGACCTCAAGCTGCTTGCCGTAACTCAGCAACAGCCTTCCTAGGTACCCCCAACAATCTAGCCCCAACCATGGGTGATGGTTCACTTTGGGCTACCCCTCACCCAATACCAACAGTTCGGGCTTCATTTTGGAGACCCCGAACTAGCAGGATCTCCACCATGCAAGCTGTCAAAAGGCTAACAGCTAGAAACTGCTACTGGATTTGCTGGAGAAAATCACTTCTGAGAACATCCAAAAAAAGAGACCTGACCCACATCAAACCTTGGGAAACTCTCCGACGCAACAAAATTCAATAGGCAAAGCCATCTTCTATCTTGCTCTTGGATGCTCTTGGGGGGTTATTCATAGGTCTAGGTCCTAGGTCAAACATGTACACCACTTAGGGTTGAGTGGTTGCTGATGCACAGTTTGGCTTTCCTGTCTTTTCTTTGACCCGTCGCTACCAGCTAAGTCCCATGAACTTGGATTCCCTGTCATGCAAACCACAACGCCATCAGCCCGCCCCTGCCGTCCATGGCACCAACGGCGGCACGACTGCATAGTATCGGTGAAACCTTGGATCAGCTTTGGGCTGAATCACTTCAGTTGTATCCTCCCAGCCATGGAAAACGACATGCCATCACCATTTGGTTCGGGCACTCCTGGTAGGCCCTTGGCTCCGGCCACAGGGATACCCCCGGCTCCAAGCAGCTCCCTCGCCAGATGAGGCACTGAAGGCATCTGCGGACACGCCATCCATCCACGAATTCCACATCAGCGCCACGGTCTCGTACCATGGCGCCCGAGCACCGAGCAAGGCGTTGAGACCTCGGTTGCCGGGGGGCTGTACCACAACTTGCCCGCACCCCCGAAACAAAAACCACACCTTCAAAGACCAACAACTATCATCACATTGACCAATCAATTCGTCAGATGTTGGTTCACATGCCCATGCGTGAAGTCATGCACCTATGATATCCGACAGCCGCAGCATTGCCCTGAAGACTAGCAATGACAACAACATCATGAATTCCTGGAAATTCCAACAAATCCAACTCAATGAAATCCCTGTTCCGGAAACTAGTGCAGGGCTCCAGACTCCTCAAATCAGGCTCCGTTTCAGCCTGTAAAGCAGATGCGGTGCCCGAGGAGTCTTGTATCCCGAAGATGCCGATGGAAACTTGAGGGCGCTCATAATTTGCCCGGCTTATGACATTTTCCGCATCTTTGGGTGCCTTGATTTTCGGTTCATCAGGTTATGGATAAATGTAAATACTCTTGGAATCCTGCATCTTTTTTTCCGTCTGTCCATCCGAGCTTGTAGAGGCTTGATTCATGGATTGCAGGATGATCATGTACCAAGAGGATGCTCCTGCAGTTTGTAAATGTTTGTAACGTAGAACATGTAGAGTGGATGAGCTAGAGGAAGAAAGGGCGACTTGAAAAACCGTACCTTGCGGTCTAGAAATGCGGCAAGATCCAACCAAATTGGTGACAGCTTGACGATATGGCGCACAAGGTTCCAATTTGTTAGCAAAACAAATCTGTAGTGATCTGTATGAATTATTGGTCAATCTTTATCGACCAACAACTCAATCCCTATGTTTGGTCGATCCGTCATTGTATCAACCAACCCCAGTCAAGCATCGTGAACATCCATATGGTGGTTTCCCAAAATAGGGCCCCCCCAAATCATCCAATGTTAACCTCCCTACTGTTAGAAACCCTCATATATGTATTTCTTGAACAGCTACTATAAGATATTGTAAGTGATTTTCCCCCATGACAATCCATTATTCTCTGTTTTTAACCATCTTAATGCCCCATGAATAGAGAATTGGGAGTTTGGTACTGGCCCAGCTCGGCATCTTGCATCCATGGTATCACCGCACTGGCCTGGCACATCTCTCCTAGGAGCACCTTCGCGTGGCGCCAACATCCAGCACGACGTTGCGCAGCCAGCACGGCATTGTGGTGAAGCCGATCCGGTTGAAGCTGCTGCTGCCGCAGCTCATGGAGAAACCTGGGTGCCACATCCACAGAAATGCGACTGATCGATCGATGATAAATGAATTTGGGGTTTCGTAAATAGGGAAGCCGTCAAAATGTTTGGCTTATTGCTATACATGACTCATATTGGATGATTTAGGGGTACCCCCATTTTGAGAAACATCAAATTGACGGCTACCAAACCACGGGTCAATCACCAACAATGAAAAATGGGATGCAGCTCTTGAGATTGCGAATGTTGATGCGTAGGCCTCTTCGCAAGGGGCGCCAAGAGTCCTCTCCCTCTCTACCTAGACCCCTAGTAGTAGCACGGGGAGGGGATGGAAGGGGCGAAAAAGACTTATCAAATTGAAGTACAGCAGTCCTAGCCGTCCTAGAAATTTCATCTTCCAATAACCAGCCTGCACTGGGCAAGCTGCTGGCAAGAAAACTGAGGGTTGCTGTAGAAAACAGATCTTGAGACCTGAAGTGTTACGACTATGGTTACCGCATAGTTTCTATTTCACCCCATTTCACATCATTTCGCCTGTTCTTTTCCCATGGTTTTTGAAGCTGGGGGAATACCCTACCTGCATCACCAGGCCACTCTCGTGCTGCTTCAGGCTGCTGGGTCCTGTTTCAAGACGGAACTTGCCACTTTCCCCGATTTTCTCCTGGAACTCTTAGACAAAAGCTCATCTGTGGGGACTTTTCAGCCTTCAGCTTTCAATAGCTGCTAAGTCTATTGCTTTCGATCCGGGAAGGGTTGCGTGATGTTTTTCCTTCCTGTTGCGAGAAACTATGTGTCAGCTTGCCGGCCACTTCCCCAAATCCAAACCAAGTGCCATCTTCATCCTAATTGATCAGGCTACCTTGCCCAGCTTGAAAAAACGAAGAAATAACAAAAAACTCAGCTGACATGTTGCTGTTTGGCCCATCGAGGATGGCAAGTTGCGAAGTATCACAAAACCTTGGGATATTGCCCGAGCTTTGAAATGCGCGCGCAGCAATTACCATCAATTACCCCACGATAGATCATTTAGGCGCACCAGAAATGCAACTGGGGCCATGACCAACCACCATGAAATGTTACGAAAACATACTTGCTTTACTGCTCGACCATGAGATGCATTCCTGAATTTCTGCAGCTGCAGTCGATACCAAGATATGCCAACGATATCTCACCACTTCTTCAACTATGAAAAAAATTGGATAAATATAATATGAACATATATGAACAAGCAACCGCCCCACTCCGATAGCTACTTGGCACATGTGCGCATCTCTTTGGCATGCGGCACCTGTGTCCCAAGTGCCACCGCGCCCCCAGATTGGCCTCGCGAAGTGTTGCAGCTGCTGCATGGGCCGCATTGCCGCATGGCTCCATGCGACGGCTCGTTCCGAATCCAAGCCAATCTCTTTCGCAAACAATGAATCCACGCTTCCCAAGGGTTCCGAAATGATCCGAATGGTATGTTGGGATCTCAGACTCTCAGGGTATCTCAAGGTATCTCAGGGTATCTCAGGGCCTAGGGAGTCTGAGGAGTCTAGGGTTTTATGAGCTTCATGCAGCAAGTCCCTGGCAAATACCCGTTGAAGTATGTTGGACAAAGTTGCAGAAGCCCTGCCAACCCGCACCCCAAATCCCTGCAGTTGGCAAAGGATAGCGAAGGCACGCCCACGCTACAGCCAATTGCAGCGAAGCGACAAAGAGGCACAAATGGATAGCAAATCGTTGAGCTGAGATCTGATTATTCTAATTAAGTGAATATTTTGAGAGAAAACTGGAGAAAGAACCAAAAATGGTCAGAGCCACAGTGTGAGTAGCATGTTCTAGGTAGGGACTTGGATCTTGGACCAGCTGAAAGTGCACAATTCCTCCTAAAGAAACTGCTTCAGCTCCAGCCGTGAAACGTGCCCACAGCCTCGGACAATGCGTCCAGTGCAGTCTGCCGGATTTGGGCATGCCAGTCCTCCGGCACAGGATCTTGGACGATTATTGTCATATGCCCAGCCAAGGCAGGAGATGATCGAAACATTCCCATCACTTGTACAGTGCAACTTGGATATACATTAACAAAAATCTAGCAGAACAGAGCTGCATGCCAAATCTTTTTGTCCTGTCTCAGTCATTCCCTCGAGCGTCCGACTGCTTGCCCTCCCTGATGACTGCTCACAGTCATCTTCAGGGACTTGGATCTGGAATCACGTTGGTGATAGATTCATGTAACCGTGACATACTTCAACTCAAACGATACATCTCCACAAAATGTCTAACACTTATGTTTAGTTTATTTATATATGATCTATCTAATTATCTATACATATGTACATGCGAAGCTATGCAGCAATGCCATGCTTGCGCCTGGTTGGCAGCCTGATCCTTCCCATGTATTCATATCTGACTTGACCCAAGTCACAAAAAAACACATCTCTACGACCGGGCTGCCGGCTCACTCCAGGGGTACCATGAACTGAACCATCGTCTTCTCCGGGTTCATCATCATAACACTCAAACTCTGCCAGCTCTCAATGGCCTCCAGCACCATGTCCTTGGTGAGGGCCTTGTGCCCGGCCATGCTCACGACATGGGCGATGTCAACCCATCCATCCTTCACAGAATCTCGGCGGCTGAGGTCTGCGATGATCTCATAGATCACATCCAATGGATTCTGTCCACGCTTGGCTGGCGCACTCAACTCGATGCTCTCCTTGGAAGCTTTCATCAATCGCATGGCCTCGTCGAAGTCTTCTCGCTCCACACGATTGGAGAATCGTGCTCGAGCATGTGCCTGAGAGAGTCGCATCAAAGCCAGCAAGGTGCGTGGTGTGGTGTAAGACTTCTTCTCCTGGATGCCTTCACGCTTTTCCTCGTCCCTCATGGCAACATAGGCCTCGGCCATGTCACTGAGCATGGCGTCATCCAGCAGGGGTTCGAAGCTGCGTGCCTTCCTCACATAGGCTCGCATGAACTTGTGATCAAAGGCTTTGAAGCCCAGGCCCAGGACGTCAGCCTCTTCCACCAGCTCCAAGCCATCTGCTGCTTTCTTTTCAAAGGCGCTATGCACTTTGGTCACGTGCTCGGCCAACTGCTTGTCCTTGTCGCAATCCACGGTGTCCAAGAGCAGGAAGACCAAGTCGAAGCGGGAGAGGAGAGCGGCCGGGAGGTCGATGTTCTCCACTGGCGACTTGTATGGATTGTAGCGGCCATAGACCGGGTTGGCGGCCGCCAAAATGGTGGTCCTGCAGTTCAAGGTGGTGGTGATCCCCGACTTTGCGATTGACACCGTTTGCTGCTCCATGACCTCATGGATAGCGGTACGGTCACCTTCCTCCATCTTGTCGAACTCATCAATGCAGCAAACTCCCATGTCTGCCATGACCAAAGATCCACCCTCCAAAGTCACCTCTCCAGTGGCGTTGTCCCGGTTCACCGTGGCAGTGAGGCCCACCCCTGTGGAGCCCTTGCCGGTGGTGTACACGGACCTGGGGGCGCACGGCAGGGTGAAGGACAAATGTAGTTGGTGACATAGATGTGTCCACATAATTATTGGTTCTGACATATACAGTGATATTATCTACTTAAATTATCTTTTAATCATATCAAGCCATCATCACGAGCTCATTTGCAGCTGGTGACAAAGATATTGATTATGAATGACTAGTAATCATGATCTTGAGGTCTCAATAGGTCTCATGAGTTTACCATGACCGTTCTCGGTTGCTTCAGGACTGCCCTGCAAGCTGCCTGGGAGCAATGGCGCAAACCTGCTTCAGCAGCTGGCTCTTGGCCACACCAGGGTCGCCCATCATCAAGGTGTGGATGTCCCCGCGGATCTTCAAGCCATCCTGCATCTGCTTGGTGAAACCACCAATGAGCACCAGCAACAGCGCCTTCTTCACGTCTTGGTGTCCGAAGATCTCGGGTGCAATGGACTTGGCCGCGTTCTCGTAGAGGCTGCCGTTCGCCATGGCCTCGTTGATCTTGTGTTCCATGGCATCTTCGTCAGTCGCAGTCTCGTTGTAGCCCTTCTTGTGCTTCTGAATGTGGTGGGCCTCAATGTACATGGACTGCGTGGTAGGTGTGTGCATCCTCATCTTCATGAAGTATGGCAGGTTGTGTGGGTAGTACACTCCTGTCAATGTGATGGCATCTCCAGCCAAGACCTCTCGTGTCAGATCTCCCTCCACCAACACTGTGACGGACCTTGGCACGCCACCCTGAGGCACATGCTCGGACATCTCCTGCACCTTCATCTCTTGATGCTTGGTGAAGGCTGAAGTACGGACGTTGCACCGAAGATTTCCTGACTGCTTGTTGTCCTTGCATTTCTGTGATGGGCACTCCTTGGGCGGGGTGTAGTTTTCCCCTTCCACTGAGAGGAAGACCTCAGCGCCACAGGTCTCGCAGTGGAAAGTGACCACTTCAACTCTGGGTTTCACCTGCGAGACATTCACCACCAAACAGTCCAACTGAATCAATGCCCCCACAGATTCAGCACGAATGTTTCGCAATGGGATGCTCTTCTCGGTGCTACGAGGTTTGAAGCGGATGTCCCAAGGATTCTTCAGCTTGGTTGGAACTCCAGCATTCTTCGGCAGGGCCCCACCCTGCTCCTCCTGATGCTTCTCCAAGCGCTGTCGCCAACCCTGCACCACATCTCGCGCGCGGGCGGCCCCCTCTGCACGGTAGCCCTGGTCTCTCTGGGGCTGCTCTGCTTCGCAAATCTCAAAGAAGAAGCGTTGGTATCGGGACACATTGCTTTCAATGGAGCTCAACAAGCTTTCAACTGCTTTCGCATAGCTGACCTGTTCGAGGTGAGCGTCCGGGTCTTTCATCTCCTTCTTGCAGAACTGTTCCAAGTCATCCAAGTCGATCACAATGCTTCCAATGCGGTTGTTCACTGCCTGTTGCAGCAAGGCCCGGTACTTCTTCTTGCCATACTTGATGTCATCGCAAAGGTCACTCTCGTACTCCTGAACGAATTTCTTGATCAAGGCTTTGTGATCCGCAGTTTGGTTGCAGATTTCCTTGGCTGACTCCAAGCCGATCTTGGCAATGCTTTCGCGAATCTGTGCTGCGTCCCTGGCCATGACGAAGAGGATCACTTCGAGTATGCAAGGCACGGGCGGTGAGCTTGAAGGAGGTCTAAAGCCAAAATGGCTTGTCATTTCAACCCAGTTTCACAACGTATTTGCATCGATGACCAACATTCTCAAAATGAATCAATAAGTCAAGCTGTTGAAATGTTCATCCACACCATCTCATCCACACATATCCACACCATCTTGATGGTTGACTTCCACATGCTTTCACCTTCAACAGCCAGGATTTCTGGCGGCTCCTCCACGCTGCCCGCCAGCGCAGCGATAGCCCCATCATCCCCTGGTGCGGCACTGCAGGAAACAGAAGCATCAAAAGGTGGAGCGTCCTCATCATTACCTCGCTGTATTGATTCAGTCATCCATTAATGAAGCCAAATGGATCAAATGGTTTGCGTTTTGAATCACAATCAGTAGCGAGCTGAGTGTTTAATATATAATCATGAAACCAAATCATAACCATTAGCCGCCTCATTGATGGTTCACTAATGGATGACTGATGATAGTACAGTGATGGCTGGTCAGGCCAATGGCCAGTAACAATAATCGAGAATCATGGTGAATGAGGATAATTGATGATAATCGGATAATTGCAGCCGCTGGTGGTTCATGTCAATCGCGCTGACGAATAATGGTTGATCAAGGCTAACCTTATGTTGATCCATGTTTTGCGAACCCACCTCCACCTCATCAAACTGGTTTCAAACCAACTCTTGGCATCTTTTGAATGACCTACCTCCCTAATTGCCCACATCTACCCACCTATCTGCCTACCTACCTATCTGTCTATCTGCCGACCTACCCACCTACCTATCTGTCTATCTGCCTACCTCTCTGCCTATCTGCGCGCATACCTGTCTACCTATCCACCCACCAACCTCTCTGTCAATCTATACATCCCTTCATGGTCATGTGATGGCCAGCATTTTCCAAGTGGATCGTGGTTCAGCCGCCTCTGCGAGCCGGCTCCACCCAAGCCTGCGACCGGTTTGGCCGGCGCGGCGCCCCCCAGCAGGCTCCTGGTATGGTATGATCTATGGCCATCTATGGCCACCTATGGCTATCTATGGCCATCTATGGTCATCTATGTTCAACATGTGTAGGTAGTTCAGTCAATTTGGTCAATGGGCAGGGGCATGGCCCGCATGGTCTCCTATCAAGAGACCAACGGCCTTGAGAAGTATAAGTACAGCAAGCGGCCGCAGTCCGCCCCAAAACTCAGAGCCTGCCAACCCCCGGTAGCCATGCCATGCCCCCTGTTTGAATATCGGATGCGCGTTCAAACAGCTTGTTGCCAGCTTGCAACAAGGGTTGTTTGAAGAAATCCCTTCGCAAACCAACAAGTAATCATTGATCCAAACTTCTTTGCCCAACCCTGGAAGCAGGCAGCCCACCATAATTCACAGCTCCAACTGCAGCTCCCCGCCTTCAAAGCAGAGACCCGCGCATCCACCGATGGCGAGGATGTGCCTCAGCCGCTTGCGCGGAAGCCCAGTCGCAGCCCCACCAGGCCAAGTTGCCATTCGCCAATGCCAACTCCGCGAGGATATCAACAGGCGTCAAGCCTCGGACCACGCCCAAACTGTGGTTGTCTCTTTTGTTAATAGGGTAAAGGGGCTGAAAGTTGGGGCGAAGCTGAGAAATGCAAATGCGGAGAGAATTGGATCCAAAACTGATGTCAACAAGCTCATCTGGCAGGTTTCATGACTACACACTGCGAGACATGCCATGCTCAGAGCCAACTCTCCAAGTTGTTTATTTCATCTATCGTTTGCACTGCCCCTGAATTAGATGCCACACACAACCGATCCAACCCCCGGATTGTGCCACGATTCATCCGAGGAGCCCCTTGCCTTGCAGCGCCGCACCCAGCTGGGGATATCCCAAGCATCGCTTTCATTCCCATGGTGAAATCAGAAGCTAATCCTCGGCTGTTAGGATGCCTTGTTCCTTCGGGGTGATGTTGCTACCCCAAGGCTTACTTCGGTTGTCATCACTGTCCCAGCTTGCAATGCAACCAGGGACAACCAGCCGTGGGGGTTCAAAACCGAGCAGCTGGGGGTGTTCATGACTAGTCCCCGGTAAAGAAGAAACTTCAAATTCAAATAAAACATAATAAAACACTACCCTCTTTCAAACATTGCACTCAGTTCAAGCCATGTGAGCATTGAGCAAAGCTCCTTATCGCTCTTAGTTGGCTGTCGGCTTCAAAACCCTCTGTCTCAGCATCCCCCAATGGAATCCTGAATTGTAGTTTAGTTATATATATATATCTCTCTCTCTCTCTCTAAGGTGACCTGGCCTCTTTCTTGGATTCGAGTGTCAGAAAACCAAAGGCTTTTCAGCTCCTTGTGTCGGGACATGCTACCAGGTGTTCAATTTTGACATGGAGGCGTGCATGAAGGAGGAAACTAGATGTGCTATGAAATGACTATGATTCCCAAATTACGATCATGGCATAAAATCTCTTTGTGAAATATACCTTTGGTGTCCCACCATTCTTGATGGTGATTATCCCCTATTATTGTTGGTTACTATTGGCCCATTTGTCATCATGCTGGCACACTATGGCAAACCATGGCGCAATGCCTGGCCAAATGCTGCTTCCCATGGCCCATGTCGCACCTTCATGGACAATCTGCCGCCTGGAACACGGCTGATCTTTGGTGATACCATTAAGGGCGCGTTCATGGCTAATAAAATGCTTGCTAACCATGGTGATTCATACGAGTAACAGCTGCTTAATAAACCCCTTCATGCTTAACCAAAATGGCTTGTAATAATTTCACGGCGAATTGCTGCCTCATGGGATCATCAACCGATATGTTGTGGGTGAGTTGCATTCGCAAAATCAAGGAATCCTGTAGAGATGTACGGAGTGGGGCTTCCTTAGCACCGATTGACGCTCGACACAAACTCTGGGCAGAAATGTGATGACGAAACACTTATGGCAGGCACGTGTCATGAACATCAACTAGGATGTCTCCTTGTGTCGGACTTGGCTGTTTCCCCAGAAAGCACCACAATGACAGGATAAAGGCACAAAGCCTTCGGTCGGAAAAACTGAAACTTGAGGAGTAGTGAGTAATAAAACACACCACGCACAGCTTTTGAGGTCAGAGCAGATTTGCCTGGACTCTTTGTGACCCTTTCGACCGTTTCAACATTGCGACTTCATTCCCCAGCCTTCAACTGGCTCCCATGACAGGGCCATGGCGCAGCTGGAACGCACTGATTAAGATCAGTATTTCTCGGATTTCGGCCTCTAATGACCTCTAGTGCACTCCCAAGCAACTTCAGTCACTCCCATGGCGCTAGTTTGGACTTGGAACATCTTGAAGGTCCTTTCACTCTGATATTCCACGTCCAGAGTTGGGTTGGGTTTACCATCGAAACAAGTTTTCGATACATTTGGCTTTTCCATGGGGAGCTGTTGTAACATAAAAGCTTCAACGTTTTGGATGTTAGTTCCAATCATCAAGTGTCCCACCATAGAAGGGTTCAGTTGCGGCTGATGGCTCTACGTTGCATCTGTATCACGGAACAGCTGTGTTCCTGCTCAACGGCAAAATGGACCACTAGCTTCTGTAAAAAACTTAAGCGGCGGCAACATGAAGGTATGAAAGCACACAACTCAAGGTACAGTTTCACATGGAGCTGTCCGTTGGATGTACCTCCCAATCACCCAAGATTGACCATCTTAGAAAAGACATCGAGGGAGCCATGGACAAAGCCATGGCCAACCTCTTGGAGACACATGGAAACACCCATGCCTTGATGGTGCGCTATTGATCCATATGCCATACAATGCATATATAGGTGACATCTCTCTCTCGCTGGAGGCTGCCGCCTGGCACAGATCCGAAACACAAAACCCCAGCAGTTGTGCTATGGGCCCGGAAGACATTGATGTTTCAAAAACATGATGCCTGCATGTGCACACACACACACACACACATATATATATATATATATTTATGTATATATAGACTCTACATATACACGTAATTTTACAGAGAGAGAGAGAGAGAGTTCTAAATACATACGAATGTACCCATGCACATTTTTTTTACCGGGGCATCTCAGAGGATCGGCCCTACCACAGCACCTGGTACTCATGCACATCCAAAGGCTAAAAGCATACATATGTTTCCAATTTGCTTGACATCCAAAAGTATATAGCAACACATATTCATACATGTCGGTATGATTGTTTTAAAAAATGAGCGTATTTAAAAAGACCTAGGGCATTTATCTACATCAACACAAGTATACCAACACCTATTCATAATATAAATGTATATGAAGAATATATCGAAATGTAAAGAATATCTAAATAATATGTATATGCCATGATTATATGCCATTTATATGGCTATGGCTCAAAACCCCGTACCCCTGGTTCCCGCATCATTAACCATTGTTTTCCCTATTATTGTTGGTGATTATCCCCCATTAGCTGTTTGATTAATATTGACCCATAGCCATATTGAAAAAAGTCGTCTCACTTTGTCTTAGTGTTCGTTCCATGAGTTGGCAACCGTCCGTCCAACATACTTTTGCTGTCCATCGCAGAGGTAGTTTTTCTTTGGAGGTCGTCAGACTCTCGGGCCAGACCCTACCATAGCCACTGCCAAAAGCATTGCGCTGTGTAATTTCTGCAGGTTGAACTTATAAGATCTGAGAAGTGCTCAAATTCGTTCAATTGTTAGCAAAATTTCAGCTTACTGGTTCCCACGTGTGGTTTAAAAGATTCTCTCACTGCAACTTGGGCTAGGATAGGGGTTTATGCCGTTCCAGCCGGAGAGAGCCCCCTTCAGGTGGGATTCATGGGCCGTGGCGGCCGGGCTCCCACATGCTCCGACGCGCTGGAGCATCAACTTCAAAACCGGAGTGCCGAAAAGACACCCGACAGAGTCATCAAAAATACCAGCATGTATTATAGCCATGTGATGGTGAATTGGTAGTTCATGGTAGGTGATTCATTAATGGATAGTAATGGCTAGTTGATGGTTAATTCATGGCTAGCATTTACATGTGCCTGTGTGTTGATCTATGCATGTAATTACGTGTAAGTGTGTGCGTGAACGTGAGCATGTCTATCAACATCGCTATCTATCCTGCAATATCCTGCAATTGTACTGACTGGTTAGCTATCAGCTATCCCGCCAAACCAGTCAAGACATGTTAAGACTGTTCCTGGAGGTTGTGATACTTCCAGCGATGTCAATCAATCGACCAGTTTTCTTGATGGCTCAATCAACCACAACTCAACTGGGCGCTACGCAGCAAGTCGTCACAACCTTGCCTGTGCAAGGCTGTTCGCTCGTGCCGCGGAAAATGTTGGAAGCAACTGGAGGCAATGCTGAAACAGTTTTGAATTCTCATGTTCGACATGTGCCTCCGTCCAAAGAAGCCGTGGTTTTCAAGACCACAGGCCATCGCGCATTCGCCAACTGTAAGCCTTTGTGACACGCCATCAATGCATCTGACAAGCAGTGGTTCACCACAATCATGTAACTCCTCTAGGCTCCGAAGCGCAACCAAATCAGCATCCTCTCCAGAAATGTTGAGTTTTTCAATGATTTACCACTGTGGTACTAGTAAGAGTGGTGGTGCATAAAGCTATCAAACCCCATCAAACCCCATCAAACCCCTAACCACGAAGATGTACAATGAATCAATGTCCCAACCAGTCATGTATCATGTGTCAACCGTCAACCAAGCATGTAGTGGCTTAATCAAAACTATTTAGATCTGCCGTGGCGGTCACACCAAGAGCTCAGTCGTGATCCAGCTCGACTCAGTATTTCTGAAAAAAAGATATGGGATCCGGGCAGCGAAGTTTGGGCATGTGACAAGGCCCTGGAAAACTTGGGGCTTATTTTTGGTGGGCATCCATGTCGGTCATGTGCCAGAAAGCCTTGGTGACCTGCAACAACACCCGATCCCGGATAGATGTGGGATCCTTTCTATATACTTAATTAGGCCTCAAACACAGGGGTTTTGCCATACAACAAGCAGATTCAAAAGTTTACGGAAGCAACCCAGAACACTCGTGTGATGCAATGGATGTGCCAGATGGGCATTGCAATATGCCTGGAGTCTCGTACCCTAACTGGGCCGGGTTACTGCGCTAGGTGGATCAAACTGCTGGATCTGGTGGTGTGACCCCCCAAAACGGTGCCCTCCCAAGGATGAAGGCTGGTACCTTTCGGTGGTCAAGGGCGGGGGCATCCTTTGAACATCGATCATCCGAGATAAACATGCATATGCGCATGCAGGCCACCTCCAGGGTAGAAAACATATTGTGTTCGTGTGTGTGTGTGTGCCAATCTGCAGGCACATAGTACCACATTACATCCTGTCACCTCAGATTTCATCGCATTGCTGTTCATGCATGACAGTAGGTACATACACAACATGCCAATGGCATAACTAAACATGACACGAGATACATTGCATTACATGTGCATTTCCATTTGCATGTGCTCTGAAAATCGCTGAAATGCAAAGAATATACAGATAAATCGATGGATACACAGATAGATCAATAGACAGATGGATAGATAGATTGATTGATAGATGGATGGATAGATAGACAAACAGATAGATAGGTAGATAGAGATAGATAGAGATAGATAGAGATAGATAGAGATAGATAGAGAATGATAGAGATAGAGATAGAGATAGAGATAGAGCTAGATATGAGATAGATATAGATATAGATAGATAGATCGATAGATAAATGGATGGATATAGATAGATAGATAGATAGATAGATAGATAGATAGATAGATAGATAGATAGATAGATAGATAGATAGATAGATACGGATATGTCTACCTTGTTAGCTTTATTCCACGTTTCATCCTTGCATGTTGATATACTAAATGATTCTTCTCCGACATTCATAATATTGAATGAATGATCATCAAGCTCCATCTTTACTACTGAGCCCATCTCTCTCTCTACTCTCTCCACCGCCATCTCCATTGCTAAGCCCATGATTGGAGGATTTCTCCGAAGTATCATGGCATCAAATCATGGCTGCCATCCGTTTCGCCACCAAAGATCCCATCCAACGGAGTGGCGGCTCCGCACAACTCGGTCTCTGTTGGTTCCAAAACGCTGCCCCACCCGCCACGGCGGATGTGAACATCACGCTGGGATTCGGGCCATGTGATTCGAAGACATTTGGATGTTTGGGGAGAAGAAATGGAATCTTCCAGGCCTATCCTTCACAGGCAATTGAATGATCTCTTGGGTGAATCTGACCTGCAATGACCTGCATTTACTTGGGTATTTCTGGCAGGTGCACGGCCCACGTCCCCATAAGACATGTGCTGCTTGCACAAGGCCCCAAAAAAATACACAGCGAGGCTACATACGCTGGGCATTGCGCACTTTCTTATAAGGTTTGAGACAAACAACTAAGGTCATGAAAAAAGACCTTAGGACTTAGGATTTTTTAATGAAATGTTGGTGCGTAGAACTGCATCCCCTGAGCAATCCCATATGTCTACGATTTTGCCTGCTCTTACCGCTGCTCCTCTTCTCCTGTTTGAAATATTGATACTGCAATAATATAAACCATTCAAATCTATGTGAGCCGGTTGTTTCTTCATGTTCGCAAAGCTTCTGGTGTGAAATCCGATGAATCTATATATCCAGTTGCGGATCGCCCATCATGCATAGTCCTTGTATAGTAGTAGTGGACCGTGGAGATGTTCCCCGAATGGATCCTAATGGAGGATTGGAAAAACAGCTACAATGCAACCGTTCTGAAACATCCTTACAACCTGTCACACGAGTACCTTATTTTTTGCTCCTGCATAACGTCAATTGCTGGCTTGCACCTGTCAAGAAGTATAGCATTGATGGAGCGCTGACATCATGAGGCACTGATCGATTTTTCCAAATACATGCCCTGAAAAAGATGACATTCTGTGATGCTGTGCCAGCACTTTGGGGAGGAAAGAGAGGAATGATGAAAAATGTGATCCGCCAATATTCCCAACCATGAGCATACTTACATAACTAGTATTGCCAACGTTAAAATACGTTAAACACTTACCCCACCAATTTGTGGCTCCGAGCCCGTCGCAGCTTTTCTGTGCAACCGCGAGCATGTAGCCCGCTGCCAAGACTGCTGAAGTGAGCAACCAAATCGGAAGACTATCATTGCAGGGCAACTCTGGAAAGACCTGTTGGACTGCCATTGCATTTGAAACCAAATAGTCATCATGGTCATCATGCTTATGCTGATGGTGGTCGTTGGTCCTCGTGGTGGTCGTGCTGGCAGTGCGTGCAGCGATCTACATGGAATTGCCACAAATTATGGCGATTAAATATGATAAAGCAGCAATCCACACCACAATCCACAATTTTTAAAGCCAAGTAACGCCTATTTTTTGGTTGCCTAACCAAACCACAATCCACAAACTGCAGTCACACACCACGTATAGTCACATGCATAGCATGTGGGCAATGCGCATGTAATGTAACATGTATGTGTGCCAGCACACCAGGATTTAAAGTATGACAACGTTTTTGTTTGTCATTGTTCATCTTGTCCGCAATGTCTATATGATCCTGTTTGTGTGCATATTTCCGGCCTAACCGTTCTCATTGGCAGCCCTTCTACTTCACAAGGCTTTGGTTCATCACCTGCGAACGTAAGTTCATCTTGGCAGCGGGCCAGGCTTCGACGGCGAGTATTCCCCCAGGAATGGTACACTGAGCGAAGCTGGCGGCATTCAGCCCCCTGTGCCAAACAGGGCTTCCACCAGGTGGCAAGCAACAACTTCTTCAAGTTCTTGGCCTGAGATCACTAACATCTGGCTGTTTCTCAAAATAGGGAGCCCCAAAAATTGTTGGTTTAGAATTATAAATGATTAATAAACTGGATGATTTGGGGTTCCCCCTATTTTGAGAAACCACCATCTCAAAGGTTGCTGAGATACAAAAATGAATCCCCCACTCTTTCGGCAGTTGTCGCGATCGAATCTGCGTTGCCACCCTCTGCCAGAGTTTCTCAGCGGCTATCAGGGCAACAACTGTGCCGGAAAGTGTCAGAATGAAGCAGGACAAAATGATTTGGCAACCAATTGTATCCCTTGGACACTGTATTTCATCAAATTGACGATAAAGTTGGGCACAGCTCAGCAAAACTACAGAGCACAGTAGTTGTTGACCGATAGCAGCTTTGCATTTTTAATTTTTTTGGAAGATTTTTTGCAGGCGTTCATGCAGAAGATTACCTTCTGCTCGCTCTTTGTTTATTTGGTTTTTTGGCGCATTTTTCGACGATGATTTTTTAGATTTTGGAATTCAGTGATGCTCGCCAGCCTCAGCCATGGGACAAGGAGAGGCAAGGCCACAGGTGCACATGGGAGGTTTCCACCCCTCGATGTCAAAACCACATGTCCCATCTAAGATGTATAGATTCACAACTCAACCAGGGTCCGGAGGTGTCTGAACATTGAGGGAAAGGAATGACCGTTCCTGTATACAAGATTCGCTTGAACTAGGCACAGTATGAGAACTCCTGCTGAAATCGAGGTTAATTTGTGCTAGCACCATGCGATTCATATCCGATATGCACTGATATCAGCATATCAGCAACATCCAATGACTTTCAGGGGTCCGTGTTGCTTGAAAATCGAGAACCCAAGTCGTAGAGATCTCTCCCTAGCTCTGGCTCGAGCTCAAAATTCACCGCAGCAATCCTGACAGAACCTGTCAGTCATTGGTACATCCTGGCTAATTATACCCAATCCCAACAGCACATCCAAGGATTCCAAGGCCTCCAGTTCCTACATGAATGTTTCTCAGAGGGACGCCCAAGATCCGAACCTGGTTCAGAGTTGATGCGAACCGTCGCCAAACCAACAAATCAGCATTAAAATCAACTGCTTGGTGGTTGAACCACCCCTCTGAGAAATTTTCAACCAATCAACCATTTTCTAATTTATTTATTTGGGAAAATGAAAAAATTCATCTATAAAACCACCAGCCAGTCAAAATCAGATCCATCAACATCAACGAATCATAAGCACCCTCAGCATGGGCATCCACCATGCACCCCAGGCAGAACCCGCCACGGAACCTGCGCAAGGATGGCGTGCATTTGTTGCCATCGTTCCAGGCCTGACACCGGGACGGCAGAGGTACCATAAACCAAGCTAAACCAAGCCGAGGCAACCAGTATCACCTGTGCTTACTGGACCCAAAAGATATGAGCTATCAACATCCATTATCTTCAACATTCTTCAACTATGTTTAACCCCCACAAAAATAAAATTGCTGCAAATAATGATGTTGGGGGACGTGCCGTTGCTTAAACACATGGGTACAACCATACTATCCGAGCTCGAAATAAACCACCTCGCAAAAAACATGACCCGCGCGGACTGCCACCATCGCAGCACGGCGCTGAATCAGATTCCTCCAGAGCCACATGATTAAGGCCAAAGATGAGAACAGGAAGAGCATGCAGCATGGCTATGATTCAACCCACAGTAGGTGACCAAATGTATGTAATGTCGACTGTCGACCTCTGGCTAATGAACCAACCACGAATAAAGCTTGCAGTTCTTTCTGTGATTTGTGTGTAACTTTGCATTGAGACACATCCGTTTGGTATTTCCAAGTGAATGCACCCGCAGCCAGCAAACCATCATGATGCATCCAGCGGTCCCCAACCATCGACTCAACGAGCTGATCAACCATTGCAGGAGGTGATGATCCCCTAGTATCAACATGTATCAGCCAGTCTTGAACGACTTGCTGTTACATAACCATCATGAACACGTCCTATCTATCACCTCATCAACCAAGATAATCAAGGATTTCGATGGATTTGGGCCACCTCACTTCCAAAGGTGCCTTCTGGGTCGACCTTCCATCGGTTCCTCTCTCGTCGGAGGTGTTTACCTCTGCTCTGTCCTGTCGCCCCAGCCAGCAACGGAGAAATACCAAAACATGCTAAAATAAGGATAGATATACGTGGCTTGTCTATGCCTGAAGTCTTCAAACAAATACAAACACATACACATGTCTTATGGGGAGCTTGAACACTGACCCCACTCGCCAAGGTTAACCTTGCTCATGCTTGATCACTATCATACGGCTCAATACGTGTCCAACAACGATCAAAAAGCTTCTTGCTCAAAGCCATGTTGGGTTCCTTTTCACAACAATCTGACACACAAACATGTGTAATGAATATGTTTAAGCCACTATCCCACAGAATTTGAGCTCCTGGTGTCCCCCTACAATAGTATCAACAACAACAACAACAACAGCAACAACAACAACAACAACAACAACAACAACAGCAACAACAGGTTGTTCTCATGACGCGGCACCAACGTCATCGAATGCTCATGGGTTGCTCACTTCCTGTATGGTTCCCCTGCCTCTTATGAACATTGGCTGCAGCGCTGCCAGGCAAACGACATCAGAAGCAAGGAACCTGGCTGCCAGTGGTCACTACAGGCATAGTCATAGTCATGGCATCCCCTTAATCGTTGAATCTGATGGGTATATCTATATATGGGATTGATTAATTACTGGGTGGATTGGAAGGATTCTTTCAAAACCCGCATCTGCCAGCAACTGGAAGATCTTGGAAAACTATTCCCACACAGCGAGTCATTTTGCTGTCACTCCGGTGTGAAACTCGCTGAAAACAAGTCGTCAAGGGTGGGGAAATTGGCTGATACAAATCTGCTTCATAACAATCACCCATACGTTGAAAGAAAATGGTACCATTAACTGTCAGCTGGAACGTGCGGTAACTGAAAATGAAGAAAAGCCAAAATATGCCTATCACTGTGTATATCAATGTATATCACCATGCCATCTAACTCAAATACGTTGCCCATCCAACCAAGTTCTTCAAGAACTTGTTGTTCCAATCCAAAAAATCCCTCAAGCTTCTAAGCACCACAACCCTGATCCGATGGACGAAGCCCTGTTGCAACCCAGGAACCAATGCTGCTTCGAGGAGATCGGTGTCAAAAGTCCGTCGCATTCTCGCACCTGGCAGCGACGGCCGAGGCAACCCTTTGCATCGCACCCTGTTGGGTCATCCGTAACAAGGGAAGAGAACCAACGCCTACACTGCAGCGAAGCAATCTTGATTGCCGATTTAAGTGATTAACTCGACAGAATCAACCAATTAAGTCAGCTGTTGACGGAAACAATCCCCTTATGCACGGCATGGTGTTATACGTTCAGAAGCTGTTGAGTTTGGGTGTTCCTTTGCGTTGCCACATTCATGTCTCTCCACCATGTCAAAAACGGCCTGGTTGCTGTCAGGGCAAATCTGTTCATGGCCCAAGTGCGCACAGCATGGCCTTGTCTTTTATTTTCCAAATTGCGGTGGCAAAAAAAGGAGGTTGTAGCTTGTAATGTTTCTGGGAACGTTTCATTTTGACTCTCAAAAACTTTTGTATTCATGCATTGATGTCTGTACACATGTCACATTCATATGCGCCTATTTCGCGCGCAAATAAACCCTTAGCACACGGGTGAAAATCATTGGATAGCGGCCGAAAAAATTGAGATTCCAGGGTACTCTGGCGTCCATGCCCTGTACCCCTGGCTGGTCACATCCCATGACTCCTCCAATGGTTGGAAGGCCCAACGGGACAACCACGCCCTGCCTCGCAAAGCTGCAAAGCGAGGCTACTCTGCCCATCACGGCGATGCAAAAAAGGTGCCGTCCAGCCACGTTTCGGCGAGACCTGCAGCGTGCTGGGGCACAGGGCATCCAGTTTGCCGTTCCCCGGGCTGTTTGCAAAGAAGAAAACATGGTAACAATGGAGAAGTTGCAGGTTGTATTCAAGGTGTGTTCAACGTCGTTCTACGGGAATCGTCCCAAAAAATGTGTATTATGGCAATCCAGGGTGAAACCAGCGGAGAGCTTGTCAGCTGGTGAACAGTGCCACTGCTTTCATGGCCTTCATCAGGATCCCAATCGCCAGCTCGCCATCACGAAGAACAAGGACCTTAGTTGTGGTTGTTCATGCCGTTGTTGTTGTTGTTGTTGTTGTTGTTGTTGTTGTTGTTGTTGTTGTTGTTGTTGTTG
>VSDK01021347.1:55519-69945 GCA_009767595.1 Symbiodinium kawagutii
GCTGCTGCTGTTGTTGTCGCTGCTGCTGTTCAAAGATCATCTGCCAAACGTAACGCCACCCAGATTGCAAGAGTGATACAGTCTATCAGCATGTTTGATCAATCAGCATGTTTGGTGATAAACATGCTGATTGATCAACATACAGTCACCCATTGGTTGCCCAAGACTTCCCAAGACTATCACCAAACATGTTCATTGATCGATAGCCCGCATGGGTCAAGCCATGGGCTTTGATCTCCTGTCCCCACAGTTTTTCTACTCCAGCACCTCCCAGGGCCGAAACAGGTCAAACTTATGAGCAGCCCTTCCAATCACAACTATCGCAACACATCACAACTCTCCCGCTTTTCTTTCCACAATCTGGGGGTAAAGTTCAGTGCATTTTCTATCCCAACATTGATCCCACATCATTTCTATCAGCTTTCTACCACTGAATCATCTATAGGATCTATTTATCTCATATGATCACTTATCATATCCACTATTTATCTCATATGATCATCTACCATATGCCATGGCATAAGTTCAGCAACCGTATGCCCCACGCAGCCATGCCAGGGCTTCGCCCAAGCTGCTGCCGTGGGCTGCTCTGGCACTTGGCTGGGCATGCTGTTGCAGGAGGTGGCCGTCTCAGTAAAGAGCTCCTAAAACAGTGGCTCTTCGGTGGTGGTTTGGGACCCGCTTCGGAATCTATGTGCCTGGGCAGAACGAAATCACAGTTTATTACATAGTGTGACTACTATACATCTAAGCCTCCTAAAAAAAAAAAACACAGTTCCAGCCCAAAAAAACCACCACCTCTTGGCGACCCTACTACCATGGACCCATGGATTTTTCCGCCAGGTCCTCCAAGGCTTCGCTTCCGCTGCCCCCATTGCCCAGCGCCATCGCGCTGAAGCGTTGGGCACGTTGCAGCTCGTAGCTGTGCAGCAAACCTCCAGCTGCGCTACCGGGGGCGCTGGTTGGGTGGTGGTGATGTGGTGCTTACATAGGTCGTATAGCATGTCCTCTGTATGTTGCATGCGGTTATTCTAACTAACATGTTCTAACTATGATATGGTGCTTACATACTTCGTATAGGTTCATATGATGCATCTCTCTGACTGTTATGTGCTGTTGTCATCTGTTATGCAGACTGCTGCGCATATTATTATCCATATGTTGTGATTATCGTCAAACGAAGTTTGGAAACTCCTTTGTGAATTAAACAGAAGACAGGTAGACAGACAAATGGATACATGGGTACATATGTGCGCGTGACCCAGAGGTGACACAATGACAAGTCACACTGTGTATCATCAACCAGTGGCTCATCTTGGCCGGACCATATCATCTGATCACCCTGCCAAGCCTTCCACACCCATCAAGCACCAGAAAGTGTCAAAACATGTCAAAACGACATACTATGAAATTTCTGTGCGCCCATGTGCGCATTATTCGCATTCATCACACTCTATTTCGTGCCTCTGACCGCAACACAGTGGTCCCCTTCACTCACCAAGCTCCCACGAATTCTGCGGCTAAGGCACGTGTCGCAGGTGGCAGGGGCGGAGCCAACTCAGATGGCACCACGCCACAAGCCACGCTCAGCTGGCAGGTGGTGGTAGGATCCAACACCGAGAAACCTGCACTGCTTCGGTAGCACCAGGGCGATGCCAGGGTCTCTTAGCCAGGTAGCAGCCCAGAAAACCCTCAAGTTGAAACCCCGCACTTGCCATCGGCTTCAATGTGGAAGACATATTCTAAACCAATTGGGTCATGTGGTCATGCAGCTGTGAGGAGCACCCGGCATGAAAAAACGCTGTGAGGAAAAAATCTCCGCGAATTGGAAACAGAAGAATCATATGGTGCTGGCATCGATGCTAAGCACAAACTGCTCTCGCCAAAACCCGACGAAATCGTTTGGAGCACACACTCCCAAGCTGTAGCCGCAATAGATTTTTGCTCTCCCGGCAGACCATACCTAGTGCTGCCCCCTACAAAAAATCCTCCTTTCCAAAATGAGATCGTCAGTGTCGACTGCCGGATTCCCATAAGGGGCTGTGTCGCACAACTCTTTCCACAAGTTACAATTATGATAGGTTATACAAATGTAACCTACCCTCAAACTAACCTGCTTGCACTGAAAATCCCGATTCTTATGGGTCAAACCAGCTGCAAATAGTGGATTTTCTACTGGCCAAACGGACGCAAGCTATTGCAATAGGCTACCAACCCCGCTTTTTGGCACTGCTCTGCTGCCAAGGCGCTTGGAGTTTCAGACGTGTAGTCGCCCTGAGGGGCTGCATGATTACACGGCTGCAACGGTGCCCCCGTGTCACCAACCGAACTTCCATTGGCCGTAGCAAATCTTCTGGTCATCGGTCAAGCAACCCAATGTGCCCCACAGAGCAGGTTGACATGCAAAATGGATCAAAATGGATGATCCGTGATTTTCCCGTCATTTCCTGACAGTTCCCCTCACATTGAACATACTTTTATTGTGGTTACCCTCTGGGGAACTAAGCTGCAACTGGAAGACCTATGTTTACAGCTGGTTTACCTATTGAAACTTGAGATGTTTGGCATCCAGGTTGGCCTCCCAAAGTGTGTATATGATTACTTTCAGGCTATGAATAAAAAGGATGCATGGTGCCCCGCCACAGCCTGCTGCTGTTACCTCACCCTGAGCAGCTTCTTCTTGTCGCCTGAAACTCCTCTTGACATGGGTGGAAGGCCGAACTGACTCCTTCCTCGGTCATTGCATTTGATCAGCAACGGTCCAAAAATGCAGCGCCCTAAACTCCAGGGGAAAAAAGGGCCGCAGGCGATCTAAGACTGCTGTTCTCTCACTTGGGGCGCTGGGTCCGAGCCTCCCAACATCTCCCAACTCATTTGATGGTGAACCCCTTGGCTGGAGCTTCCAACAGGTGTGAGTTCATGGAGCTGAGCGTAGCCATGCGACGGCAACTTCATGGCAGCTGCTAGTATGCTTTTCAAGCCATTCAGCCAGGATTTCTTGATTGCCTAAACGCAATGTGGCAATTTCTTACTTACCCCAACACAATTAATGCGGGTGGGAAAGCCCAAGGTTGCTGGTCAGCTGGGAAACTCATCATCACCATCATCATCATCATCAGCATCAAAGGCAGTAGCCCAGCGTAGCGGTCGCCTTTCAATTCCAGGGTCTAAAGCTATGCATGTCTTTGAGGCATGTGGCACCAGGTCAGCGATGAGAATAATTGGCCCAGGCTCCTTCCGATTTCCGAATCATCCAAATCAGAACTGCAACAATTTTCTAGCAGCTAGCAGTTTATCTGAGAGACCAATCGCCAAAAGCCTTATCAGGCTCCCAATTTAGTTGCTTGGTTGGTTGGTTTCACAGTTGGATCGTCGAACTTTTTGAGATATAATCAGGTCTATAAACTCCCATCTAGCTACTCATCAAGTAAGACTCCCTGTTCGTTGGTTCGTTGGTTGCTTGGAAGTCCACCAGGCCTGTAGCCAAGTGGCAGGTCCCATAGAGAAGCACAGGGTTCCCATCAGTCCCGACCCAAAGCGGTCGAAGAATGCAGCAATGGCACCCAGCAGGGCACGGTTGCCCTGCTCCTGGCAGGCTGGGAAGTTCAGCTTTCATCACAGAAAAATACCAAAAATGGATCTATGATCGTCAAAAGGCATCACGTGTGGCCCTTGCATGCATGCACACAACAACAGTGACAGCCCTGGTCTACGTGCTCAATCATGCATGGAACTATCGCCATCTTCCGGCACAGAATGCTCCCCGATCCAGCCTTCTTACCCTCATCATTCACAAAGACTGAGCAACGTAGAACCTCACATCTTCAGTATGTCCATGAGCCATGCTGATCATGCAGCAAAGGGGTTTCCCGAGATTGACCACTTGAGAATGGCAAACGGGTGTAAGCATGCCAGACAATGCCACACCATGCCACACCCATCACAAAATGCTAGTCCCACTCCCTCGCTGGGCTAGAGACGCCGGCGGATGTTTGGTGCCATCTCTGCCGAAGCAGGCCATGATCACTACTAACGAGCATCAGTTTCCCTCTGGCAGATAGATCAAGCTGGCCATTGAAAATCTACCATGGGTTTCAAGAATATGGCAATTTTCGATTTCCAATTCTGGTTTCAGAGCAATCCTTTGAGACCGTGCAGGACTGTTCCCCGTCAATGGTTGGATGCCTGAGCTGCTCTCAGGGATCGCCAGTGCTGGGCAAGGCACATGTAGCACCATCAAGGTCCAAACCACTGTTGGATACCCGCCCTCCTGCGGCGTGAAGCTCAAGGACGGTTCATTCAGCAGTTTACCATCAACATTAACCTCACTATGTATATGTATATGTATATATCGCTATCGATGACTATGCCTTTTTTTCGCTGGCTGATCAATCATTAATTGTACATACATAGGGTTATAGATGTGTCATGTGGTAGATTGACATTGATCAACGCCAGTGGCATTAGCCATCGTTAGCAACATTAACCATCATCAACAATCTTTGTAGCATGCACTGTTGACCATCAACAAGTCGCTTTACCCCCAGCGATACTGTTGATGATCAATACGTAAGCCCGCTGATGTGTTTTCTGCGAAGGCATTGGCTTGCCCTGGGCTTGGGAGCTGAGTCCCTATGCCCTTCGGAATTCTCACCATTCTCACATTGATAGCGCACATAGAGTTGCACATGTCATGGGCCAAGAGGAAAGGCATGACAACAGGCACGCCACGCAGTTGTCAACAAACACTGTCCTGGCTTGATTGTCCTGACCACTGCCAGGTGCTACCAAGCATGACCCACAGAGAAAATGATCGGAGCATTTATCACCACATTCGTTTCTTCATAGGAAGCGAACCAGCTCAGCAAGGGCTGAAAGAGCCGTTGCAAGTTGAGAGCTGCTTGACGATGGTTCGCTGTCACCCCTTCATGGCGGTGTATCCATCAGTGGTGCAGACATTGGGAGGGGTATCCAAGTTTTGGAATCATTCACACGTGCAAACATGACATATACATGGAGATAGGTCTAAAAGTTTGATAAATTGATGATATACCCTCATTCATAGACATGTCACATTTATGAAAGATGTGTTCATAGATGATTGATACATGGCTCGGGTCAAAACCATGTACCCCTGGTTCCCCCACTACTAAGCATTGTTTTCCTTGTTCTTGATGGTTACTATCCACCATTAATTGGGCAGGTAATATAGACCCATGGCCATCTGTACTGTCCACATCAGCAAAGATCATGTAGACACATATCCAGCCAGACTTTGACCGCGGATCCCAGGTGCCTTGGACACGGGGATGTTCCTCCGACGCAGCCACCACTTGATGCACCGCAAGGCCGTGGCCTAATGGTGTAACCAACACGGGGCACCGGCGGCACCCGAAGTTGGAAAATGCCAAGTCCCCTGCATATACAGAGATGGGGTTTGTTGGTCACAATGGACTCGCAAATGGAGCAACAGTGCTCTGGAATGACTGAATGAGAATGCCAAACAGATCTATATCTCTGGATACGGTCCAGAACCAAGATGTGTCTTGAAATTTTTACAACCATTGACATGATTCATCGATTCATCCATCGTCGTGGGTGATGACAAGAGGTTGCGAGTGCGGGAACCCGATGAATGAGCACTGTACAGTGCACGATACAATATAGATGTGTGTGCGGGTGCTGTACATTGCAAAATATGTTGTGAACATCTCTGATGATCCTCTGCCATATACCCACATCTGTACAATGTATAACATATATGCGTCTCAGTATTCAATACTAGTGATAGTATGTGATAGTATGTGATAGTATGTGATAGCAGCGATGCTGAACAAATTTCCCTTGTTCTCCGACTTAGTCTTGACCTTCCGCTCCAGACCCATGCCAAAGTTGCACCTCCAAACCTGCGGACCAGTGTTCCTTGTCCTGGACATTCCGTGTGGACAAGGGGATGAAAATGGACCAACAAGAAGGAGTAGCTCACATAGTTCATTTAGATCATTTCTTCAGTCATGCGAATGGTTCTTTGGGTCGTCTCAAGGCTAGTCACAAGCGTTGGCATGAGTTCAGAAAAGCAACTACAAACTCAGACATATGCAATTCTTGAATGTGCACATGTGATCACATGTGCCTCATTCAAGCACATACTGTTGCATATGGGTGTTTCTCCAAAAAAGGGGCACCCCCAAACCATCCAATACTAGTCGTTTACTAATCATTACTTATCGTTACTCAGCCGTACTTTTTTTTCGAGCACCTTGCTGTTGCCAACCGTCTAAGCATTGGAACTGCCCAACCCGTCCTCCCCAATCGGTGGTGGAAGCGTTTCAGGCAGTGCGGCGAAAGGATCCCACTGCCACAAACTTTGGAACCAAAGCCTTGGATGCGCTTTCAAAGGACGCGTCCAAGACGTGGAGAGAAGCGGGAAAAATATGGAAAAAATAGGGAAACATATGGAAAGATATTGCATCTGTAACATATTCTATTTGTTCTACTGATCGAGCTTACGCGTTTGATGATCTGTAACAATATTTCGTTCAATCTTAAATCGTGTAAAAGGGATGTATGTCATTACTTATCTGAAACAGTGAATGGAAGCATTTGCTAGATTTACATTCACGCAAAAGAGTGTATCAACATGTGTCATACATGAAAAGGGTGAAACATCCCAACACAAAGCATTCTGTTTTCTAGTGTTATCTGATGTGTCTTCTTTTCTGATGTTTCCTAGCGTTTTCCGATGTTTTTGCTCCTGGGAATGCTTATCATGGTAGTGACACGCCCATTTCGCATGCGGCAACGCAGATCCCAGATCCGCCAGTGCCGTGGCGGCGAGATCTCCGTCCGCCCCCCGGTGAAGATCGTTGGGACGGGCGGCACATGCCATTCGCCCAAGGGCTGATCGACGGTAAGGTCCTGAGTTCGCTGTTGCGACGGAGGGACGGTCCAGGTCCATGGTGCCCACCATAGTAGGTAATATGGCGAGCTGGGTCAAGCAGTTAACCAACCAACCAACCAATGGCTAATAATAGCTGGTTTCGCTGGTTAATGATAGGGGATGATAACCAACAAGAATAGGGGATATATACCAGCTATATGGCGAGTTGGGTCAATATTAAGCAGCAATGATGGGGGATAATAACCAACCAAACCATAGGGAAACAGCCTGGTTAATGATAGGGGAACCAGGGGCACTGGGTGAACTGACCCACAGCCATGTGGTTGATAGCCAGCCATAGTGGTTGGTTGATGGTTGATAATAGTGGACAACAAGCAAACAATAATGGTTAAATGAAAAACATCTACTAACCATCCAAGTGCAAAGCACCAGTTTTGGGAGCACACCATGGCTCTGGACAGACCATCACAGACCCATCACAGACCCATCTCAGGCTAAAGATTGTGGGTCTGGAAACCTAGGAATCTGTGAGAGGTATGGTGTACTTCATGATTTGGCCATGAATGCAACATAGTGGCAAACTCAGACCCAACAAAGTCTGGTCAGTTCGGATTTTTCAACGAGCCAAAAACACAGAAAGTGCAGATTTCGCCGGCCATGAGCAAACAAACACATCGCCAACCCGCAGCATCTGACAAGTATCTAAAGACAGACGCCCATCTTCAGACCTCAGACTGCCCCCGGCTATTACTTAGAGGTTCAAGGCGCACTAGCCAGTTCTTGACACCGTGTCACTTGCAACAAGAGCCTAGCTATAAATAAAGGATGAAGAATTCCCTCAAGGTGAACCCAACAATGGAAACACTACAAATCAAAGAGCTGGAAAGAAAACAAGAAACATGCCAGTAAGCTTTTAGGCAGGGGAGATCCTGGGGGATAGAACTTTCGTGGATACCGAAATATACCGAATAGGTTGATCATAAAAACCCTGTTGCCTCATCCGATGACTCGGATACCTGCATTGAGCAGTGTGGCCCTGTCCATAGTCCTGCCAAAAGACATTTCCATGAATTTCCAGAGTTCTGCAGGTTCAGCCATACATGACCTTCTTAAAGCATGACTTATCCCGGACTCTTGAACTGGTCGTGCAAACCGTCAATGTCCAACCGCTCCAGCTGAGTTCCACACCACACAGTGAGCACGGGCACACGAGCACAATCCACAAGCTGCAGTTTCAAAGCCTGCAATTTGGAAGGCCAGGCGAACTCGGTAGCTCCAGGAGATCAGCAAACTCATCTGAAATCAGAAGGTTCCAGCTTGAAATCTACCGTGTGCATGCTGATCTGTTCCCGTTGCCGTTCCCCTGAAAGCTAGTAACCATTGATTGACTATTAATTAGCTATGGATCATTGTGAACCATTGTTAACCATTGTTAACCATTCGCAAACATGATCAACCATTAACTAACCATTTCAATAGCCATTAGCTTTAAGCATCAAAAGTCAGGCTTTCAAATTCTCCGCCACTCGCCACTCACATCTTTGCACCTCGTCCTTCAGACATTTCTCGATCTTCTGCAATGCTTCCACCGGTTCCAAGGATTCCAACTCATCGGTGCCTAGGCCCAAACTTGCACCGGCATGGTCCCTGGTGCCCGTTTAGAAGGAACATCATCATTTCTAGAATCGACGATGTTCTCTTTGTCAAGGCAAACGCCTATGTAAATAGTTTGATAGTTGTTCAAAACTATTTTCTAGAATGTATTTGATTTAGAAGCAACATCATCATTATGCATACTCACGTATCATTAGCCATTGGAGTCATACCATGTAGGTATTCACCATGGGTTATGGCCCTGATTACCCTTGAAAGCGGACATATTACACCAGCTCTGAGAACCCACTACTCTCAAGCACCCCTGCTGATCTCTCCCCTCAGCATTTTTTGATCTCCGATCCGCGCGCAAACCGCATGGGTTGTCAGCATCTGTCAGCTCATCTCTACTTCTTGCTCTTCTTCTTTCCTGAGCTCGGGTAGCGATCGATAAGAACTAGGCCCTGACTAATCTGATGCACATGATCAGTCATGTCATCAATCATGATTCAAAGTCCTGTGTGTCAAAGCCAAGCGCAAGTGGGCGTGTGCGTGTACAAAGGCGCGCCCGAACCAAAGTGTATCCATTTCTGATCTTCAATGCCTAGTGAATTGCGTTCAAGCGAAGGAGTCTAGGAAAGACTCATCGAAAGCTCCGTGGTTCGCGGCTGGTTCTTCACATGAAGCCCAAAATCCACACATGCATCTGTAGAATCGGCATTCCTACACACACACATATATCTATATGTATTCATATCTAGATATATTCATGTTTTGTGCAGACACCATCACACACCATCACACACCCAGGCCAATGTCTCGCCATCAATCTCAGTTTGATACAATCTCTAGCTCACCAGAACCGTCTGGGCAAATAAGCTTCGATAGAAACCATTCAAAATCACGTAATTGTCTAACGTTTCGGATCAGCGTCCGCCCTCCTTCTCCTTGGCCTGTGAAAGCTTCTCAGCCAGCACCTGCTTCACGCACTTCTGCTCTTCGATCAAGAAGGCGCGGACGATGCGGGAACGCACGCAGTGCCTCAAACGGCAGTGGATCCAGATTCGCCAGCGGCGGTTGCTTCGTGAAGGTCGGCCATGCCGTGAGTCCCAAAATCAAGAAGGGACTCAAGACCTTTCCCCTAAGAACCAGCAATATGAGGAAATTGATATTTTGCCGATAACATCAATAATGCACAGGTCTCTGGACTAAATGCGAGCATATCTCAAATGCACTTCATGTCAAACGATTCATCTTCAAAGAACTGATCGGCCTCGGATTGACAGATGGTCATGTCATGATGAATGCAGGCCGAAAACCAAAAACGATAAAACGGACGGGTGAAATGTAACGCCTGCAGAGACTAACTGCGCACAGGATAGCAGCGGTTTCATGTAATCATGTCATGTTTACCTATATGTCAACCCACTCATTCTTGGGCAATCCTGGGCATCTCATATCGCATCACTCCCGATCTCAGCCCATCTCCAGCCGTTGATTCTGCAATTTTCGCCCAGCTTCGCGCAGCGGGATCCACCATAGGCACGACTGACGCGCTTCTCGCGCTGCTTCAACCTGACCCAAGGCGGATCCCAGAGCTCATGAGCCAAAGCACCCAGCGTCAAATCCTCAGTGATCTGTCTACAAAATCCATCCTTACTCATTGAATTCAAAAGATCCTAAGAATTCTTAAGATATATAGAATCTATATAATTATATCTAATTAATTATGTCTCATTATAATGCAAGTGGTTGCGAGTTGAAAAACGAGTGAAACTGCTAGTGGTTCCCAGGTCAGCTCCCCGCCTGGCATACTCAACGGGCCGCAAGCGAGGCAGGCCGATCAACGCCTTGCCGCCTCGGTGGATTTGCCAAGGTGCTTGGATGGTCGCTCAGTGTTGCTGTCGCTTCCAAGTGACCATGGTGGTTAGATGTTGGTGGTTGGACGGTTGTGATTCCTGGGTGTTCGTTATTTTGGAATGGGAAGGAGCGAGGGGTCTAGGACTAGGGAGCGGAGGTTAACGTATATGAGCCAAATGCTTGCCATTGAGTTTTGGTGTGCTTCGCAATCGCTTGGGTTGGAGCCAGTCACCCCATCCACATCTCAAACATGGCTCCTGAATAGAACGGCCAAGGCGCAATCTCCGCAATGAGGACCCTTGGCCTTCTTCGTCAACGTCTGGAAGACGGCTCGGCCACCAGGCGTCTTCACCACACGCCTGAGTGCAGTGGCTGGCCATGGTGCCGCAACTCAATACGTGGGGGCTAGGGGGTGCCCAGTCATGGACACACTTCAACGAGCATCACTTCGCACAGCTGTAACTTCCTGAAGGAGTTGTCATTCATCAAGAGTTGTCCATGGTTGGGATCTCTCTGGTCCTGTCCCAGGCGCTGCTTGTTGGACTTGGTGTTGTAGCGGCAGTGCCGGCGGTAGGTCAAGCGGAAGGCCATGGTGCCGAGAGATCCGGAGCTGTGAACCCAAGCAGCTGCCCCAGCGGCTGGTGGGGCTGGTGCGCGGGTAGAGCGGACCATCAGCTGGTTTGTGTAGCGGTAGGGGTCACCAATAATAATGATGAATGGGAGATCCAGAGGTTGAAAACATATCAGCGATCTATGGGGTCAATTTTGGGGGGTGTTCTTTCGCTTTAGGCACCTGAAACAATCATGGTACGAATGACTGAGTAGTGGTGATGGCTTTGTGAATGTTTATGATAGCTCATGGAATACGAAGTCCCCCTAATATTGCCACAACCAAGGGCGGGCAAACAATGGAAATTAAGGAAATTATAGCCTCACATCCCTTACGTTGGATGAATTCTGGGCTCTTGGTCTTTGTTTAGGGGAATCAACTGCAGCACTGGTCGTCAGGAAAGTTTACAGCTCTGACAGATCGCAGAGGGTTAGCATAACACCAAGAGCCAATCATCATCAATAGTCTACATCCCATTGTTGCCGATGCCCCTTGCTTTTAATCTGCAGCCATGCTTGTATGGGGATGATCAATTACTAAAAATATAGAAACTGTTAGTGATTGGCGGATAAACATGCTTAATGAACATGAGTGCATCTATGTAAATCATGGACGATCCCCATCTCACAATCAAATCAATCAACCTGCATGTGGATTGTCGGAAACTTTTCTCTCCGCGCACAAGCAGCATGGGTCATCAGCTCGTCGACTTCAACGTCTACTTCTTGCCCTTCTTCTTTCCTGAGCTCTTCCGAGCAGCGGTCAATAGTTGGAACTTGATCGCTGTCAACGGTGCATTTGGACTCATCATGATGGCTTTTTTCTGAGATGCGCAACGGATGCAAATACTGTGCGTAAATGGTCGTTCATGTACGCATACGTTCATGTGTACAATCCGAAAGGTGCAGTCTTATCACCTCACCGTGTTCAAACAAACGAGTCCAAGAGAGACTCACCGAATGCTCAACGCAACCTTCTTGGCTGTTCTCAGCCCCGCAGAAGCAAGCCAAACCATGCTAACTCTACATAATGCATTGCCAACATCTCGCCACGATTTCATGGACCCTGCAAAATTCGTGCAAGCTCCAGCTCACCAGAACTGTTCGGCACACAATCTTATATAATATATATATATATATATAGATTCATTCAAAATCATATAATTGTCTAACTTTTCGGATCAGCGTCCGCCCTCCTTCTCCTTGGCCTGTGAAAGCTTCTCAGCCAGCACCTGCTTCACGCACTTCTGCTCTTCGATCAAGAAGGCGCGGACGATGCGGGAACGCACGCAGTGCCTCAGACGGCAGTCAGCGATCGGCAGGGGACGGTTTTGACATGCTTTGTTCTAGCACGTGCTTGAAACAATCACATGCCAACGATCAAAAAAGCACCAACTGAATATAATTGTGATACACTAACTAAGCCCAATCCTGATGTCATTTATGTTCATTGTCTACGTTCTACTATGGGTAGTGACTGAGCTTTTCTGGCTTGAAACCCAACACCACCTTGGGATCTGCCAAGCACAAGCTTCACCATTCTGAGCCATGATTGACCATTCTCTAGCCATTCATCTAATTCTGAAAGCAACTTGGCGAACAAAAACACGTGGTCACACTGTGGCAAACTAACATGGAAGTGGAAAATCCATGAAAATCCATGAAAATCCACTGTTTCCTTGGGGCTTTCACTGTCACATTTTGGGGGGCTGGTCGCTTGAGCCAAGCTGAGCCAAGCGTCGCACAGCGGGATCCACCATAGGCACGACTGACGCGCTTCTCGCGCTGCTTCAGCCTGGAGGTCGTTGACATTGCTACCGGTAGCTGATCTGGATGATGAAAATTGGTTGAATTATATAGCTGATCTTAATTAGCTGATCTTGATCAAATATCGAAATAGATGATGGATGATGAAAATTGGTTTAAGTACCCTCTGGCACACTAACATAGCAATGGAACATCACCATATTCTTATGCAGAAACCATTGGAAACCACTAATTTTTGGTGGATTTTCGAGTGCCATGTTAGTTTTCCAGAGGCTAAGTGAATTTCAATACTTGAGTGCAACTGTCACTGGGTCATCCATGGTTAAACAACTGCCTCTGTGACCTATGATCACCAATGCTTCATCAGGGTATGCCATGGCCCACCGTTGATCCAGGTGCTTTCCAATGTATGTTTTCGATGATTAGCTTCCCCACTCCATGAGTTCAATCGTGACCTTCTGTTGGCTCGTTGGTGGGTCCTACGACCTGGCATCTTGGCTTTCAGTTCCCTTAGAACCAGATATGACATGACATCGGCACAAGAATTCGCGGTGGGATGGCCCGGTGGGCCCATGATGGCCCATGAACATTTAACAGGGCTAAGGATGAAAACAATCCCCGATCTGCGGATTCACAATGATTTATATCTCAGAGAAACCCCAGTATTAGAAGGCCTGGTGATTTTACCACTGGCGTACCATGCTACCTGGCAGCTCCCCCCCTGGCACCTGGCGTACTCAACGGGACGCAAGCGAGGCAGGCCGATCAACGCCTTGCCGCCTTGAAGCGAAACGTGGGGGGCCGTTGCTCCTGGTTGCACCATGGGAAAGGCCAGGGTCGGTTGGATCCACAAAAAGTTGGTTGAAGGGTGGCACTCCCTAGATCTTGTAGCACTCCATTTTGAGATGTAGGGACTGGGGATGCCTTAGGCTACCTATCATGGTGTCTTTTCAGCAGCCAAGGCGCAATCTCCGCAATGAGGACCCTTGGCCTTCTTCGTCAGCGTCTGGAAGACGGCTCGGCCACCAGGCGTCTTCACCACACGCCTGAGTGCGCTGACAAAACCATGGATTCTTTCTTTGGAGTTTCCATGGATTTTTCTATTCAAATTCTTTGAAATGGTAAACTCCAACATGGATCGAACATGCATAGGTATAGGACCCTCCCATCTACAGTACCATGGATCTCCCAAAAGGCACACCAATCTCAAGCCAGTCACTATAATCATTCCATCTACACTCGGGGGCCAAAGTCATTGCAAAATGTGTTTTGGAACCTACTTCCCCATGGAACCGCTCGCCACGACCCCTGTCACGGCAGAGACCTTGCAACAACTTGTTCCCCCATGTGACCGCTAGGATTTCAGGAGGTTTCTTTAACATACAATCTTTTTGTGTTTAACCTAGTTTCAATAGCAATTCACAATGGACCGCGTGCGTCAGAAGTACCAGGCGGTGGCCCTAAGTCAGAGCACGTGACCAATAGTCACAACACAGGGAGCAAACCCGCATGGGCAGAGGAAACCCTGTGTTCCAGGAAGTCTGCTAAAGAGGAAGTCAAAAACGAGGTCAAAACGAGGTCCAAAAGAACCAAATTACTTCCCGCCACCCAAGCAACCCCTCGAGAGCGCGAGAACCAGCAGCAGCACCAGCAGCGGCAGCAGCAGCGGCAGCCGCCCAAGCAACACCCGCAGGCA
>VSDK01021347.1:87487-102518 GCA_009767595.1 Symbiodinium kawagutii
CGTCGGCCCCGCCAGCCGCAACTCTCCACAGGGACGGCTTCCACCCCCGAGGTGCTGTGGTGGCGTGCGAATAAGCACTGAGAAGGCAGGGATGCAACAGACCGACTCTGATGACATGTGGGGGCTTCTCAAAATAGGGAACCCCCAAAAAAGGATAGTTTGTTACTAGAAAATGATTACTGGTGGATGATTTGGGGGTACCCCCTATTTTAAGAAACACCCATGTGATGACTGTCATTTGGGGTTCTCACCCATCGAGAATGGACCATGATTCACTGGATATAATCAACGAAGAATGGAGGTGCAGATACGACGACAGAATTTTCGGAAAACGGTAGTGACTGATTGTTGGTCACAAGTGATTGAGATGTGCCAATGTCCAAAAGCCCAGGGCAGAAACATGACATGCATGTTCCTGCGTGCAAAATGATCCACTCATCTAAGGAGAAAGCGAGGGCAAACATTTGGACAGAGAGGTTCTCAACATGTGATGCCTGTGGCATCACCACTAGGTGAAAAGATGGGGTGGAGATGAGGGGTGAGTCGCAATACCAGTGTGCAAGTATGTCTGCTCGCGGAATGGTGACAAAATGTCCTGAATGAGGTAGTCGCTTGTTCGCGTGTACTGATTCTATCATTTTTTTTATCTCTCTCCCTCTCTCTCTATAGTAGAGTACTGAATGCTATTACCAAATACCTTATTACAACTCCCTGTCTGAAAGCGTTGCTTCGACAGCATCCCCCTTCCACGGTGAGCAACAACCGCAACATGGTCATGCGCCATCATTCGCCCAAGCCAACTCATGCTGTCCAGCTGTGTCCGGCTGTGTCTCTGTCTCCTCAGCCGTTACGAAGTTGGGAAACCATAGGGCCATCGGAGAGTCGCAGATCTGTTGCCCTCGCACGGATCCAAAAGACACCTGGCTCAGTGGCGATGGCTGATGATGGATGGACATCAGTAACCCATAGCATTGACCGACCAACAATGGGGAATAAGTATCCTGAGAATAGTGGACCCCCAAATCATCCTTTATTACTTTGTGTTAAACTGACCATTTTTTAGGCCTAATGGGGAATAATGACCAATAATTTCACAGGGAAAGCAATGGTTGATGATAGGGGAAACGAGTGGTACAAGGTTGTGACCCATAGCCGTATGGGTATTCTCAGAATAGTGGACCCCAAAAATGACTGACTTATTACTATAAATGGCTCATATTCAATGATTTGGGGGTACCCCTGTTTAGAGAAACACCCATGTGGGTTTTGGAAAAATCACAATGACAATAGCAAGCAATAACAACCAACAGAATTCGTTTCTGATTGTAGAGAGAATGAACGTCCGTAACCAACGATAAACATGCCCAATCGATAAGAGGGGAAAAGGAATTGCTTCAATCTCATTTAAAGTTATATCACATCAGGTGTCCACCAGCATTTCACAAAAAGAAAACATACAGCACTCCCCAGCATTCGCCAACTGCTAGCTGGACCAGTGAGTTCACACCCCAAAACAAGGAGCCCGAACTGGAAAGATTGGAAAAGGGAAAAATTGAGCACTTCATCATGGAAGTCTCTCGGTGTTCACCCACTTTCACCACCCCACCGCGCACCTGTCGGATACATGGCAGGCTTTGACTGGGCCGTGGCGTAGCGTAAGGACGCCAAAGACGCCGGAACTGGGTCTGCCAGGGTCCGAAGCCTCCCGAGGCAGACTGATTTTTTCAAGACAGGGACTTTGCAGGGACTCCCCCCACCTTCATCTGAATAGAATAGAACTTCGATGTCCTCCCTCTCCAGCTTCACCTGTTCCAAGTCACAACCTTCGAGCGTTTCAAATCTACAGTGCCCAATTACTGTTCAAAAGGCGGAAACAAAGGGAGTTAGAACATCTCCAAGGGCTAGAGCCTAGAGCTTCTCCAATGAGGTGCCATGAGAATCAAGTGGGCACTGGAATCTGTAGGACTGTCGAGATGCCATACGAATTGGATGGAATTGGTGTTTCAACTGGCTCAGTACTGCGCATCTACCTGACAGCCGCCTGCTCCACTTGGTTCAGTAGATTGCTGAGTTCCCTCTTTAGGGATGACTCATTGTCCTGGCTCTCGGGCGCCTGAAAACCCGCTACCAAGACTCCTCCGAACCCAATCTGTGCCCGTTTCACCAGCCGTTGGCTGACAACTAAGGTGCCAGTTGTAGTAGATATAGCTATATCTAATCGGCCCGAAAAATCGTATTATAAATTACTATAACTATATAGCCATAACTATAGGTACAACTAGCTAAATGGCCCTGGGGGGGCCCTCCTTGCCTCATATAAGCTCAGACTCTAAGTGCTTCAGCCGCCACATGTCTGCAGTCCCAGGGTCCTGGGCACGTTGGCACACCACCTCCAGGCGCGCCTGCCAGCTGCTGCCCAGCAAGACCAGCATCAGTGAGGCTGCATGGGCGCACACATCCACATGTATAGATATAAATATAGATATAGATATATGTATAGATATTGATACATATAAATATATATATATAGTTATATATATATATAGAAAATTTTATCTATATATATATATATATATATATATATACATGTCTGATCATGTCTGTAAGCACAAAAACTGTGGCATCATGTGCCATAATGTGCCATGTAGATCCATGATGATTAGCATGTCTAGGTAGAATGAATCGTCTCTCTCTCTCTCTCGCTTCCTACGTGCATGTGTGATGAAATTATATGAATGTACATGTGTGTGAACGCATTTTTTCTTGATCTGTATCTGTACCATTCTCTGTTGAGCAAGACTGGTTGTGGCACGGACGTGTGACCTTCACCAATCTCTCTGTGATGCTGATCCTCAAGGCCACTGAATGGGCTCGTCGGGGGACCGGATCACGCAATGCGGCTTTGGACCATGAGCTTTCCAAAAGTCCTCGGGCAGCTTGGGCGCATGAGCCTCGAGTCCCTTCGGACACCAGGTGTCGAAAGGAGGCAGCGACACCTCTTGTGGCTGCGCGGAGCAGTAGGGACGAGCTCCCGGCTTGGCCAAGTACTGCTGGTGATAATCTTCCCCGTAGTAAAACACCTCTGGGAAGTCCTTGGCAGCGCGAATCTCTGTAGTGATCTTCCCCCTGCCCTTGCCTTGCGCCTGCAAAGCTTTCTCATAAGCTGCGCAACTGGCCTCGTAGAGCTGTTTCTGCTCCTCGTCGAAGTAGTACAAGGCGCTGCGGTACTGCGTGCCACGATCATTGCCCTGACCCATGCCTTGGGTTGGATCATGGGCCTCCCAAAACCACCGCAGGATGTCCACCAACGAGATTTTTTGGGGATCATAGACCACCTGCACTGCCTCAGTATGTCCAGTTTGCCCTGAACAAGCCTCCTCATAGGTGGGGTTGGGCGTGAAGCCACCTGCGTAGCCCACCGCAGTAGAGAAGATGCCACCACCGGGCAGACGCCAAATGCCTTTCTCGCTGCCCCAGAAACAGCCGTTGGCAAAAATGCAGACCTTGAATCCTTCAGGCCAAGGGCCTTTCATGGGATTTTTCAAGACATAGTGAGTAGGATTCACATCCATAGCTTTGCTTCGGCCCTTCAAGGCATTTTCCCTGTCCACCATCTCGCACTTCTTTTCTGGCATTCCCTGCATTTGCAGCTTCATCAACACCTTCAAGATTTCTTGGGGATTGTTCTCATCGATGGCCATTCCGGCAGACTTCAGCTGCCTCACTATATCCCGCACTTCCTCCGGAAATCGCTCCATGGCTCGGAAGCAGGTTTTTCAGATGGTTGAAGACTTGATTACACGTTGCACATGACACTGTGGGAGCATATCATGTGAAGCATCTGTGCGAGTGCCATGCCTAAGGAGACAGGGGAGCTATGACTCGAAGCCCAAAATACTCGGCGGGCACCTCCAAGTTCGTCCAACCCCTGGGGCTGCCTGTTGGAATCGAAGGAATTCCGAGCTCCACCCATTTCGGAACTGGCACACAGCCATGCATAGGACACAAACCTGCCATGAGCTTACGGGCCAATCTACTTGCAGATCCCACCAAAAAAATGGTAATTGCTCTTTACATCCCTTGCTACGATGCACGTGTCCAGGGTCAGAGTTTTGGAGTACTTTCTATTTTTAATGACTCTGTCCCCAGTCCATCTATTTTTCGGTTTTGGAAACGGATGGAACCTCGGCGAACATACAAAAAACGAACAAACAAAGGTAAGCATATATGTTTCCACTTACCATGAAATAGTGGGTAACCAGCTGGTTTCTACTGGCTTGTTGTAACTAGCGTTGGTTACCAGCCCCTACAATGGAGACTTGCAAGCATGGGTTAGCTTTTCGAGCGCAAACAACACACGGACCTTGCCTCTCTCAGGAGCTCCAACAACCCGGAGTGGTAGGGAGACCTATCACTGCAATGGTAATAAATATGGCATTTAAGATCAATACATACACCATCGTGAACCCACTCCCTCTTAATACAATTGCTAACCTCCGTTCTCTGCTACCCATTCCTGTCCCCTCCGTAATTCGCTGGTCCTCAAAAGTCTAAGTTATATACAGTAGTTGTTTGAATGTTTTTTGCAAGACTTACATGTCTGGTGCCCCCTCCGCACGCATCGTTCACCATCATAAGCATCATGAAAACATATGAAAACCATTCCTCTGCCCATCTCAGCCCTAAGCATCATCAACCATGGCCACTGGTGACGCCGCCACTGGTGACCCCGCCTGATGTTGCTTCAGCCCAGCCAACGACGGGCGCATGGCCGCCAGCTTGGCCCGGGCCGCAGACACTGGCGAGTCATCGACGCCCGCCATGTGCCCAGGGCCACCGCTTCATACCGCGAGGCTCAACATGTCATGCTGAGCTCCGCCTCCTTGTGTTTGCACGCCATCTCCAAGAATAGGAATGGGCATTATTACTACAAGCATTTCTTATTGCATGAGCATGACATCGTTGTTATCATTGTTATTCTTTAAACATTGTGATTTATAGTATGTGTGTGTGTATCATTGCAATGGAACAGTATTGTTATGTTATCTCCATCCTCTACATTGCACTTCGCCGTATATCGAGGTACAGCAATTGGATGCCTATCGTGGTGCATTTAGGTTCCTACTTGTTTGTGCTCGGTCGGGCAGGTTCAACATATGGTTTCTCCTATGTATCTTTAAATATTTTGAAATATATATATATATATATATACATATACAGTATATGTATATATACACATACGAGCTCCATGTATGCAATGCCATCGTTGGCCCTGTGCAAAGCTGTTGAGCTCCAGTGGATGACACTGACCTGTGATAGAATGCTTTGGACCTGCATACGCAACAGTGTCCTGCCCCAGCCCCCCAAACAGAACAGACTTGCACCAAAGGTCCTCCACACACACCAGCATCCAACAACTCCCTTGAAAATTCTCAGCCAAGGACTCTTTAACTTGCTGTGTTTTTTGTGCTTCAACGCTGGAAAATCCCTGCTGCAGCATTTCTTTTCATGGACAGTTGACATCATGGTCGATCTATCGTAGCCGAGCTTCTGCCTGGGCCCTGTCATCCCGGGCCTTGGCATGTCCCGGCATCCACCTAAGCGTATGTGGCCAGCCACAGGCCCCAAAATATCATCATCGTCTCGTGATGTCTGCAGCCACAGGCTGCCAAGGAATCCTTTACGAAAAGAATGGCTATGACCACGAGCTTGGCTTGATAGCATCAGGGACTCCGGCTGGCCAGAGAACTGGAGACCAGGCACCAGTGTGGTATGCCCGCGCGCCACCCAAGGAGGAAGTCATGCTGAAGGATGGGAATGGATGATTTTTGGGGCCTCCTGCAGGGACTGAGGCTCGAGTAATGGTAAGTCAGTAATGGTTTAATCAATGTTGACCGTGCTTGTTTCAGAACATTTGCAAAGGGCTAACGATGGCTAGTTATACTAACAATGACTATTTAACAACTATGAATGGCAAAAAGTGGCTCACGATGGTTAATCTTGGTAAGTGATAGATGCTATGGCGACCACTATCTCCGTGATTGTAATCATGAATGATCATGCTCATTTCATCGTAGCAGTAGTCAGAGCTTGACCAAAGCTCAAACTCATACCAAAAGGAAACTGATAAAAAATGCTTCATATGAAAGCCAACCTCTCAGGGCTACGCAATTGACGGGCGCTGTCAGTGGTCCACCGGTCACGAATTCCTCGGTATCTTAAGTACCGAGAGCTGATCGGAGTGGATGTACCGAGGGGGTGCATCCTGAACAGTGAGTGGCTACTTAAAGACGCACACAAAGCGTCACCATGTGCACCACAAGATGCCATTGCACTTCCGAATGTGGGACTGTGCTCCCACATGCTTCCACAGGTTTCCACGCATCTGTCAAAATTCGAGCCTGAAGTACCAACAGCAAATTGGCGCAACCGAATTCCCACTTGAAAGTCAGGCTGGCTAGCTTGCAAGGCTATTTGCTGTACATGGGGTGCAGGTGGCACCCAAAAATCCTCAAGCAAACGAGTTGAGTTGCCTGGGAAATTAGACAAAGCATCACTGAAGGCAACCTCTGTGCTTCGCATCAACCACAGATGTTTTCGATGCCAACGTGCAAAAGTTTGGGTAGCAAACCATCCAACATCATCCCAAAATCATCCCAACCATCCATAACCGACCAGTCTCTCTTGGTTCATTTTTGGGGAAAGTGGCGCCAGAATCTAGGCCCGGCAGCCTTGGAGCGTTGCCAGTCGCCCTTTGGTGACGCTTGTCTCAAGCCACTGCGTGGCATGCTTGTCTCAAGCCACTGCGTGGCGCCCCCAGAACCATGAGAGCCACGGCCACCAGATGCAACAAGATGGGGATGTCCCTCACGTCCAGGATGTCCAAATGTCATCAAATGTCCATGAATCTGCCCAGAGCCCTCGCCAAAATTGATCGCATTCGGTGGGGAACTAACCAATGTGGTGCATACATACAATTTTTTTCAGTGAAGAGCACCGCCTCAAATGGCTTGTGGACACTAGACATCTGAAGGCGACTATTTTGATCGGCATCCTCAGGCCAGAAGTGCTCCTCATACAGTGCCCCGGGAACTGTCACCATGTCACTGTTAGAAACTACCCGAACCATCTAGGGAACGGATAGGAACCAGCCGGAACTGAAGGGCGACATGTTGGATGCTCAACGCTCAAGTGATCACGGGCCTGGCTGCGGTTCATCGGGGCAGCGATCCTACATCTGGCCTGCTTGCCATCACCGCAAGGGATGGGCCACGAATGGTGACAGTGAAGGCTGGTGCTGTGTGGCCGAAGAAGCCCCTTCTGTCCCTCAAGGTGAACAACCGCAAAATGAAATGCCATGATATGGAAATGCCATGATGTGGAAGGTAAGGTAAGGTCATGTAGTGTAGTGTAATGTATGTATGTTTGTAGGTGTGCATGCCTGCATGCATGTATGTGTGTTTGTTTGTATGTTTGTTTGCGAACAAATGCGCATATGTGTAATGTGTGTATGCATGTATGCAAGTATGCATGTGTGTGCATGCATGTATGGATGTATGGATTTATGGATGTATGCATGCACGGATGTATGGATGTATGGATGTATGCATGCACGGATGTATGCATGTATGGATGTATGGAGTATGGATGTATGGATGTATGCATGCACGGATGTATGGAGTATGGATGTATGGATGTATGCATGCACGGATGTATGGAGTATGGATGTATGGATGTATGCATGCACGGATGTATGGAGTATGGATGTATGGATGTATGCATGCACGGATGTATGGATGTATGGATGTATGCATATATGGATGTATCCATGTATGGATGCATGGAGTATGGATGGATGGATGCGCATATGTGGCATGTTGCATGTGTAGCGCCATGTAGCACAGTGCAATGTAATGCAATGAGATGTCACGTAATGCAATGCAATGTAATATTGAATTATGTACAGTAATGTTAAATAATGATGTATGCAAGCATCTGTGCAAATATGTACGTAAGCCTGCATGAACGTATAGCAATGCACTGACTGTAATGTAATGTCATGTTATCCATGTCTGAATGTTTTTTCATTGACAGTGACCATCGGCCACATGGTCTCAACTCAGCTCCAGGTTAGCCCCTCCCATGCCGTGGCAAGATATGGCCAAATCGTCCGTGCAGGGCCTGCTACCACGCGGCACAGGCCCAACAAAAAACACAGCGGCGCAGCGGGTGAGGGATGAAAAAGAAAGGCCCGGGAACCTGATGGCCGAGTGAATCTTGATGATGATGATGATGATGATGATGATGATGAGGAGGAGGAGGAGGAGGACAGTTGCACCTACTGTCTCTCTGAATGATGAGCTAACACCATGACACCCACACAATGAGGAGTCAGCCATGTTCATTTCAAAAGGCATCCAAAAACTGATGAGTCCAAGATTTTTAGCCGCATCTACGCTTGCTCACACCGCTTCATGCTAGATGAGAGCTACTGTCACACATTGTCGGCCATATTCGGTCGTGTGTTGTCACCCTCATTGATTTCTCGTTTGTTTCATTAGCACCGATCCCTCTGGTCTGAATCTTTCCCTGCCATTGGTTGATCGTGATAGGTTGCTAACCTCAATTGCAACGATCTCAATGATGCTTCCAATTCCCCAGTGTTGGTGAGCCGGGTCGCTTGCTGGAAATTTCCAGGTCCCCAGGTTCGTCAACCCCTCTCCACAGGGACCGCGACTCTACATGGCCGTCACACTCTTCACCTCGGGGCAACTCTGCAGCTGGGCCACTTGCACGGGTGACCTGATTGTCGTTAGGTTTCTGGCCATTGAATCACTGGAAATCTGCCGGACACCCTGATTATGACCATCTGTCATGGGGGTTTTCCCGTAAGTTTTCCCATTATTTCCGGGAATCAGCTTTTTGTGACAGCTTGAAGCTATTTATGTTCCTAATGTGACTGATGTGTCCTAATTGGGTGCAACATGCACAAGCCAAAATGACCACATGTCGATCGCATAAAGGGATCGTTTTCTTATGCATGGGGCATGGGGCATTACCTCACTTGGCTACCTGCAGGAGCGTTTATCAACTGGTACTAGGAGCCAGCAGGGAACGAACGAAAAGTGCTTGCTCAAGTTGGATCACCTTCAAACCTGTCTGCTTATCTACTCAGCTTTGGCAGCTCTGGTTTTGGCTGGTGAAATCTGTTCAGTTCACAGGGCGCTCCGCCTCCAGTGGCTTCCCCCAGTGCAAGAGCGCCTGTCCCACCTTCGAGAACGGAAACTCTGGGACATCCTCGTCCAGGAATACGTCCAAACGCATGATGGGTGATTTGAACCTGGCGCAAGCGAACCTATGCGAGCTCACAGTGACAAGGGTGCAGTTGGGAATGGGGTGGCATTTCTTTGCAATGGGATCTCTACGTTATAGGCCATTGGGCCACCACTAAATCAAACGCAAACAGCCGGTGCAGCAGCTCATCGTGGTGAGTTTTATGTATCACGACTGGCGTGAGCTACTCATGCACACCTCAGCCTCCAACTATGACAGTTCCACTTCCTACCCATGGTTGATGGTGGTCAATGCCGTTATGTGCACCGAGCGGTTTGGGGGGGGGTCATGAAATACCAATGCAACAAAGGTGGAGAATGTCTTCCTTCATCACGGCAGCATCGATCAGCATAGTAGGTCATTCCGGTTGTTCTCTCTAAACGTCGTGCTGCCATCAGAGCCCACATTGGTGGAACCTAACGATGCATTCCAGGCTGAAATCATCTCTACCATCTTCAGAGTCAATATGGATGATGGGCTCCATAACTCAATCTCAAAATGCAACTGATCATGGCTACTGATATACAGTATTCAGTTGCCTGGGACCATGCTAATGACCACCAGTGCTTGAACAATGTTCCATCCAACTGGTGACTCGTGGACTCCATTACTAGTGGCACTAGTGACACGTAAGCAAGTAATACCAGGAGTGAAATTTCCACCAGGCCCTATCACTAGGCATGTTGCTTCAAGCAGGTGCCGCTGTGTCCGCGACCGACCGAGGCCCCTGCTGTGGCGAGCGCATCGCCTGAGCCATCATGAAGTGGAGCCATGAACCAATGGTTAAGGATGAAAATGGCAATGGTTACAACCATGCTAAGCATGCTTAATAGGTGGGTTGAATAGCATTGTTGATAAGTGATCGCTTAGCTAGCTACTATCATGGTTGATAAGGTATCGGTGGTGTCAAGCCTTATCCAAAATATTTGTTTGCCAACCAACCAATTGCTAATACCAGGGGCAATATCACAAAAATGCTGGAAAGCACCAACCAGATAACCCTCAGGCTGGGTTGATCACCGTGACCATGCTTAATAACCATCATGCTAGATAAGCGTTTGTTAAGGAAGTAGTATTGAATACCTGCTATGTAGTTCACGAACTCATGGTTCATGGTTCTGGTTTTTGGTCGTACTCCATAATGGCCAATTAGCTGATAATGATCCTGAAGGTCGATGGTTACTTAATTCATCTCAATCAACCAAGCCAATGTATCCAATCAACCAACTTCATCGATCTGAATCCACCCATTTTGACGATGAATCGTTGCTGAACGAATGGCGCCAAGCCATGACGAACCCAGCCACCGGAAGCTGCGTCACCGTTTGGCCGGCGCCTGCAACACACAGCCCTCCACTGGGAACTGACCTGCCAGGGCGCCACAAATCTGTCACTGCATGGATTGTTGGTGAAGCAAGGTGCTAGGACTACTGGTGGAAGGGACAGTTATGTGTGTGTGTGTGTGTTCATTTATCTATCTTTATCTATCTTATTTACAAAAATAATTTACAAACTTAGTTCTCATCATATAGTTATTCAAAAGCTATGTCATAAAGATTTTTAAATTTGTTTATTGTTGTGAGAAACATGTGACTAGGCCGCATCCAACCGCTCAAATGCGCTTGATACAGCTGCTTGAACGTGTGTGGTCAATGCGTGGTCACACCTTTTGAAGCCAGGGCAAATCCATCGAGACAGCCGGTTCACATGTGACCAAATGGTGTGCCAAAACAGCATTTAGAACGACCAGGAGCTGCGACACCCAATTTCCGGCGAACGATGTGGTCATCCCATACGACGCAAGTCCTTGTTGAAGTCTCAGGTGAGACCAATCTCCACAGGTTCTCAAGCATCAACCAGTAAAGGTTGAGTGATAAAGGTTTACTTGGAGGATGTTAACCAGTCACAAGGGTTTGCTATTGAGGAGTTCATCACCACATATCACCACCATCCACCGTTTCACCAGCGCAACGTCACCACCCCATCTTGGTCGAAGCGACGTCTGACCGACCGGTCCACGTGAGTGAAGCCCAGCTCCTGGACGCACGGCGCCAAGGGCGGATCCAAGGTTCATCCGGTGGCGGTCACATGTGGTGGTCACATGTGGTGGTCACGTGTGGTGACTCATATGGATCCTATGTGGTCAATAATAAAATATGGATCCTAAGCTAAAAAATGCTGGCATCACATCCATGTGAGCGCAAAAGAAAATGGTCGACAAAATTGACAGTGCCGCTCTCGCTGCAAAACTGAGTTTTCTCTGTTTCTTCATCTTATTCAGCGTTGTCCAAGACGACTTGCTGACTTCCTCAGCAGCCAAAGGCCCCTTGGGATCCGTGCAGGAACGTGTCCAGCACTTTGCCGCCAAGGGCAAACTTCGCTACAAAGGGAAACGCGAAAAAAGCTGGAGTACGCTCCAATCAATGGGCGCAGTCCTAGCACATCCTAGCATCTTAGTAGCGGTAGGTGTCCATCTTGAAAGGACCTTCCACCTTGACGCCGATGTAGTCAGCCTGCTCCTTGGAGAGCTTGGTCAAGTTGGCGCCGAGCGCTGGCAAGTGCAGGGCTGCCACCTTCTCATCCAAATGCTTTGGCAGCAGGTACACATCGTTCTTGTACTTCTTGGTCTTGGTGCAGTTCTCCAAGATGTCTAGCTGAGCCAACACCTGGTTGGTGAAGGAGCAGGACATCACGAAGGATGGATGGCCAGTAGCGCAGCCAAGATTCACCAGTCGGCCAGATGCCAAGACGATCACACCATGGCCATCAGGGAAAACAAATCGATCCACCTGTGGCTTGATGTTCTCAACCTTGATGCCAGGGAAGTTCTCCAAGTCCTCCATGGCGATCTCATTGTCAAAATGTCCAATGTTGCACACAATGGCGTTGTTCTTCATCTTCTTCATGTGATCCAATGTGATGATCTTGAAGTTGCCGGTGGCGGAAGTAAAAATGTCCACCTCGCCTACCACTTCCTCGATCGTGACCACCTGTTTCAAGAAGGCGTCTTTGGACTACAGTTTCATCCTTTCGAACCTGTCATGAACGTAGTATTTAAAAATTGTTGGTTGTCTTTTCGTATGTTTGTGCTTTCTTCAGGTTCCCTTTTTCTGCACTTATCCTTTGAAGGCTCCTTTTTTTAGTGTTCCTTTCATCGCCAATTGAAATGCCTTCTCGATTATGTCATGTTCCTACCGGAATCCCCCCTCCCTCCCTGTCTTTTCATATTTCCATATATTTCCTGCTCCTGGATCATGCAATTTCCTTTTGAGTCGTGGACTGGAGAGCTGCTCAGGTCATAATGCTTTGAGATTTGTTGCCGTTCTTGTTCTCGTTGTCTTGGTTGCTTGCGACTCGGACTTCGCAACACTAAATGAAAAGGCACGGCTTTGAGCCCGCACTACTACATAACAAGTGTCATAGCTTTTCCCATCTTATGCTTGCGTGGAAATTCAATTCCGGATATGATGATCTCTCATAGACGCATGGAATGCGGAAAAAAAGACGGGCCAGGTTCTGACTCTCGCACCTGGAAGCCCTCCATGCATGCTTGCAAAGCGCAGATGGGATCGATCTCAGTGATCAAAACACGAGCACCTGCACCGCGCATGGCGAAGGCGCAGCCCTTTCCGACATCTCCGTAGCCTGCCACAAGAGCGCGCTTGCCGCCAATCATCACATCGGTGGCGCGCATGATGCTGTCTGGCAGAGAGTGTCTGCACCCGTACACATTATCAAATTTTGACTTTGTCACGCAGTCATTCACGTTGATGGCCGGGAACAACAGCTCGCCCTTGGCTGCCATTTCACGGAGGCGGTGCACACCAGTGGTAGTCTCCTCGCTGACACCCTTGCACTTGGCGGCCATTCCTGGTTGGTGGTTTCAACCCCTATGAAAAATATGAGTCAACCAACCATTTGTTAATAATTACTAGGGAAAGTAAAAAATGTTTGAAACCACTGAAACCACCGACCAGATTCTCGTGTACTTGGTCTTGTCTGCCTGGATGGAGTCCCGCAACACCTGCAAGATGCACTTGAACTCCGCGTTGGTGGTGCTGGCGGGATCTGGCAAGCTGCCATCCTTGGCAAACTTCTCCTCCAACTCCTTGCCCTTGTGAACCAACAGGGTGGCATCACCTCCGTCATCCACAAGCTGGTCGCATCCATCGGCACCTGGCACTGTCATCATCTGCTCCGTGCACCACCAGTACTCTGGCAAAGTCTCACCCTTCCATGCAAAGACGGTGGCGGTGCCAGCCTTGGCAATGGCAGCAGCAGCATGATCCTGGGTGCTGAAGATGTTGCATGAGCACCAACGCACCTTGGCGCCCAAGGCAGCCAGAGTCTCAATGAGGACACCAGTCTGGATGGTCATGTGCAGAGAGCCGTTGATGTTCATGCCCTTGAAAGGTTGTCCAGGTCCATACTCCTTCCTGGCCGCCATAAGTCCTGGCATCTCATGCTCGGCAAGAGTCAACTCCTTGCGGCCAAACTCAGCCAGGCCCATGTCCTTGACTTTGGAGTCTGCCATGGTGTCTTGGTGTCTTGTCTGCGTAAGATTGGGGGCGTCTAGTTACCAGCGGAATGCTTGAGCGAAAGATGGTTGCGGTCACAGGTCAAATGGTTGGTATGGTTCCATATTCCTGGAATACGCAGGTTTGCAGAGCATACTTCCCCACATTGTGAACTTCGCTCTAGTCCGAACCCTCCCAAGGTGCCTCATCAAAGGCACATCTGCCACACAAAAAGGGGAAGAAAAAAATCTGGCTGGGGCACTCTTCACTCCTGTGCCAAGACAGCATCCAGCTCCATGGAATCTTCTGGGTACCAATCTGGGCGCGCGGGATTCTCGGAGTATACCGCATACACCAGCACCCAAACCGTGGTTGCGGTTGGGACCAGTTCTTGTCGCATTAGCCCGACTGTTTATGAGTACGTTTATATTGCCAACATGAGTGCATAAAAAAAAAGTCGCCTATGTGTGTGGAAACCCAGGACCTAAGGGACTGCCACCCAACCTCCAGTACAACACGCGTAAGGGAACAGAAGGCCCATAGATGTGCCCAGCGAGGCTCTCTTTGGTGCTCGTAAGATATATCCAGACTGCGCGCCAAACCACCAATCCAGTTGCCCCAACCCAGGTTCCTTTGAAACTCTTGGGCCACGGCTCTAACGTCTTGATGACGTTGATTGTTCTAAATGCACCCGTATGTAAAGTAAGAAGAAATTGAGACACACAGCTGATATGGATCTATATATACCCCTATATGCCTATCTATCTTTCTTTTTATCTATCGATCTATCAATCTATCAACCAATCTATCAATCAATCAATCTATCTATCCATCTGTGCGTGTCTGTGTCTCCGTGGGTCTTTGTGTGCGCGCGCGTCCGTAAACAGTGACCAAAATAGGTGCTTTCCCCACAATGGATGGTCATTGTTGGGATAGTTGGGGCTGCTACCATTTTTGAGCATGTTCAAATATGTTCAAAATTGAAACGCCTCCAGCAAATTCAAAAACTTGTGCAAGTTAGTCCACGGCTGATTGGGATCATGGCTCACCTCTACAATAGCATCCTAAGCAATAAAAAAGAGGAAAAAGCAGGGGCAGTTCATGATCCTTTGGTAGGTTTACCGAACCATGGAAAACCGCGGACTTTTGCAGACTTTATACATGACGTCCCAAGGTTTCCC
>VSDK01021347.1:102585-114265 GCA_009767595.1 Symbiodinium kawagutii
TCCCTACAAAATGAAGTGACATTTCACTTCTAGCTCAATCTACCGGAGTGCGCTCACTCCCTGAGGTAAATATGGACCTTTCTATTGCTGGGTAGCACTGACCGTCTCCTGCCAGCTTTGGTCAGGTCCAAGGTGCTTTCTGTCTCCAGCGTGCTCTTGCTGATCTGGCGAACATAGGTGGGTTGATTCTTCCTACCCTGGCACAAGGGTAAGTTTTTAACCTAGATTCCAAGGTTAGAAAAAAGACATGCAAGGTTTAATAAAAGAGGTCCCCCTGGCACAATGACATCCCAGAATTGAATCAAACATGAGATGTGGCTAGATGTCAGGATGTTTTCGCTTGTTCATGTTGCACATTCTTTTCACCAATTCTTCGTCCGAAAGTTCGACCGTGCTCGCCACCTCTCGAAGGGCATTATCGATCTCGCTGACCTCTGGTGGCGAGAAAGAAAGGTTGCAAAGGAGGCCATAGCAACCGATATCAGTTGATGACGGCTGATAAGCAACACATGAAGACTAATCAGCTTAACTAATCATGGCTAGAATTTGCAATTTTTCAAAGGAAGTTTAGTTGGTTTGCTCTGAAATGGCGAAACTTCCGTGTTAGGGATCTTCGAACTAGTCTCACAATCCATGTAAGTTACATATATGCTCTCAATTCATGTGCTCGCAAATAGGAATCTCACAATTAACATTCTCACCATCAACATGTTCACAATAAATATGCTCACAATACCTCACAATAAAAATCACACAACACCACTCCTCATAACACCACAGCTCACAATACAACATCTCACGACACAACATTTGACAACAGCACTTCCATAACACAAAATCTCACAACACCACTTCTATCATCGTCTATTCGCTTCTCATAGCACCACATCCCACAACACCACATCTCACAACACAACATCTCAGCACACCACGATCTACATCGGAAAGCTGTGAAGTACATTTTGTGTGACCGGCGTGGCATTTGGTGCATGTGGAGCTGTTCTGGGATGGCGTTCCGCATTGGTAGTGCGTCATTTTGTGCGACCCAGCGTGGTACTTTCAGCATGGTGATGTACTTGGAAGTGGCACAAGTGGAGGATATCTCGCACAAAATAGATTTTTCAGAGGAAGCCATGTACGCTTTCTTGTGGAAACTGCTTTTCAAGATATCGCAAAGGTAGGCTTGCGAATCGGACGGGTTCGAGACGTCTCGGTTTGGTTCCAGCTTGGTTCCAATTTGGTTCCAGCTTGGCTCAGGCTTGTCTTGTGTGACTGCTGCCAAAAGATCTGACATCGGAAATTTGCAAAAGCATTTTGTGACATTTTGTCTGACAGGTGTAATACTGTACTTGGTGCATATGGAGCTGTTCTGGGATTGCTTTCCGCAACGGAAGCGAGCCCTAGCGTCTCGGGACCATTGGATCCCCTTTGGTTCTGGATTATGGGAGCCCAGCATCGCAGGAAAAAACACGTATTTGGGTAGGCGGTTTGGGCACCTTCCAACAATAAACCTGGAAGCTACAAAGGGAAGCTACAAATCGCCACGTTTTGATAGACCAGCTGCTCAGAGGTGGATTTTCCATGCAACCAGGTGAGTTTACCAGACTTGCTGGCTGATAGATCCATTGGGCAATGCGGTACACCAATCTGATCCCCAGAAACTCCCTGCAATGAGACCAGCTCCTCCCGTGGGATTTCTTCAGCCTGTCTTGTGACCGGCTCCCCACGTGATGTTCCCATCGTCCGGGGCCCCCCGGCCACGCTTTCGCTCCCATCGTGGCTTCGCGCGTCACCTGGGTGCCACACCATGCAATGGCAGATCCATACTAAACGAGTCTCAGTTTATCAAAGTTGATCCATGTTTAATCCATCAAAAGCTACGGCTAGGGATTTACCATCCCATGAAGGGGAGGTCATTTGATATGGATCAACCCTGCAATGCCGATCATATCACGACTTCAGGATCAGCAGTTCGCCATGTTTGGCATAGCCACAAGGGGCTGCACAGCTGGGGCAACCCGACCACCAACACAGGTGATCCAGGGAGCCTCCCATGGCCCGTCCTCAGGCCCTGACTTGGCCCAACTTCACCCTGACGCGTTCGGGACTTGGTCAGGATAACCCTGCGCCCTTGAGACCCAAGATTACCAGCAAAATGTTGCTTGTACTAAGGCCACTTGCTCTCCAAGCAACAAGCTTTGGTATCAAGGATAAGTGTCATATATGCCTTTTTTTGCGATATGATTCGTATTTTTTTGCCAGGGCCTTATGGAAAGGGCAATAAAAATGGCATAACCACCCGAAACCTCGGAATTCTTTCGATCAATTTCAGCTGGCTTCCGAACATCCACAACTTGTAGATCACCCTTACGCACGTGGTAGATTGCGTTGGGAATGTTACATGATCCAGAGAACCAGGCACTAAAACTAATGACCTGCATGAGTTTCACCAGCAGCCCACGCCTCAGACACGGTCAGGACCCTGTCGCCTGACCTGTCGGCGTCCCGAGAACTTTGTGGCCAAGAAACATCAAGCTCTACATTCTCTGATTGATGGTTAATGTGGGTTCAAAATACTAGGTCAGGAATAGGCTGATGAGTGGTAAGGATTGATGATCAATGAATTGATACTGAACAGTCATAGTGATTGTTCACCATAAGATACCATAAGGAAGCATCACTAGTTGATCATCATCCACGCCTGTGTGCAGTAAAAGCAACGCAAATCTCTACAAACGCGTGTCAGCATGCACGTGCGTGATGTGTTCATGTGCTTGTTTGTGTGCCATCACAGGATCGAAAAACAGCGTGTCATTGGCAAACCTCTTCTAACTGCTACATAGTTGGCCCGGAGAGCCAGCTACAAGGAGCCAACCACACACCAGGCACTGGAACTATTTTTGTTCAGAAGCGAAGCCATGCAATAAGCTTCAGTGCTTCCCATTTCCCATGATCTCCATGTCCTCCCAACATCTATGCAGGGACACCGTGGTTGCCATCTCTTTTTCAATCATTTTCCACGTATAACTCTCGGTGACTGTTTCGAAACAGAGCTCCTGCACCGCTGCGTCCAACGATGCCCCCCGCCAGCTTCGCTGGTTTGGGGTCGTCATCGCGATCTTCACGCTGGGATAAAATGGTGGAGCCATGTGGAACCCAGGAGTTCGAATGCTCAAAGAGTGGTACAAAGAGACTCGTGGCACGAGGCAGTTGAACATATTTGAGAACTGGTGCTGACACGTGTTGACAAGTCAAACCCCCACTGAAAGCTACCATTCGCGTGACCCGAAAGCAGTGCAGCTTTGCTTGTACAAAGCGATTGCTATTGCAACACCAGTGAAACGAGTCCAATTAATCTGCGCGCAAGGTGCAGGTGCCTCAGTGAGTCCGATAGCACTCCCAAGACGCTTATGCAAACACTCCAACTCTTCCAACTCGTCCCGTCTATCCGTCCAACGAAAGTCTGACTCCATGGGGGCCATCTCCCCAGCTAAGTAAATAGCAACAGCTTGTGGCAGGGGCTCCTCAACTGCATGAGGCATCTAGCTACCTGAAACTGACGCCACTTTCCCACAGCTGACCCCAGCCCAGCAGCCCAGTGGCATTGCCTACTTTTGCACGATCATGAAGCCATCTTTGTATTTGTCATGCAGCTGCTGCGCTCTGTCCTGAGATCCAGTTGGACCAACTTATGCTCCGGAAGGGCATGTCACTTCCCCATGGTTCAGCAACTAGTTGAAGCTACTCCAACAATGAGTTGCAAATCCTAACTGACACCGAAGACACTGCATTTCGTTCGGATTGGTGGGAAAATCTGGGTTGGAACCCTGGTTGTAAGCAGCAAGTGTTCTCCGATTCTCTCGCGAAGCATTTCTGGGCATGATGGTTCTTTAGCTCAGAAGGTCTCTGTTGGCGCTTCATGGATCATCTGCATACGGTCATACGGTCATGCCCGAGAGAATCCGGAGGGCGGGGTGGTAAGTCCACGCACTTTCCCGCCTTGATAGGAACTGGGACACTCAAGTAGTGGAACATGGTAGAACATGGTAGAACCATATATGCCATGATGGGTTTGCCCATAAGCGATGTACCCTCATAGCCACTCAGTTGCCTTTTAATGACAATCATTTAGGGATTGGGGGGGGGGGGGATCCGGTATTTATGGATCCATAATATCCCAATAACGCTGTCAATCGCTCCTAATAGTGGACCCGGGTGGAAGTGGACACCGGCTATCAACAAACCACAGCTGGTTGACAGCCTGGACCTTGTGGCGCTAGCACATGCGGTAAAGCAGTGGCTCCGTGCATTGTGAAAACTCAGTGTGTCGTTGAGGGACGCTGGCAAAACACCGCTTGACCCATGTTGTCAAAGGCTCTTGTGTCTGTAAATTCCTCAACACCTGGAAGCAATTAAAGGACCTTTATGAGATGTCTTGGCAAGAAACGTCCGTACTGCAGAAGATATTGCAAATAACCCAGGCTAAAATCAGATCAGCTGGGCAGTGACATCAGCAGCTAAGACTTCGAAAACGATCTCAGCTTGCGAAACAGGTCGGATGCAAAGATGAGTTGCGATCAGTTTATCACGGCCATTCACGACCTGTTTAAACCGACATGAGTTACATCATGGCAAGGCGTATCACAGGTCCCCCTGATTCCCCCTGGTGCTGCCCAGCTTCCAAGTACTTGATCTCAGGTGGGAGCCAGGACTGCAGACAACTCCTGGGCGGCCGGCGAGATCAGGGTAGTTCAGTGCTGCCCCTGATTCGTAGCACCTCCAATCTTCTGAACAGCTGTCGCTTGTTGGTCAGCAGACATTCTCATAAAAACTCACAGAAAAAAATATATACCCAGAGAATCAAAAACCTTCTTTTTTTTGGTGGTGACGAAAAAAACTGTTTTTGTTTCAAAAATACCTAGTTTTTTGGGACGTTACGGAAATTACGGGTAAATTACGGGAATTTACAGGTGAATTACGGTCAAATTACGGATAAAAAACTTGGAAACCCGGTTTTAAAAAAAAAAACGGTAATTTTGAAATTACGCAGAAAAACCCGGTAATTGAATTTCAACCCTAAAATTTTAGGGTATTTGACTCAGAGGGTATATATATATACACACACACACATTGACCCCTGGAAGATTCTAAAAAACGGGTGGTAGCCTTTAGAGGCTTATCCCCGGGGAGCTGGAACTGTCCAGGGCGTCCAACTTGCACCTGGTTGCGGCAAAGGTGCTTGGCTTGTTCCTGCTTCAGCATGGCCTGCAAGATCTCCTTAGCAGTGGCGCGGCTCAAGTTCTACATGGTCCAATCGCCTTCAAGATTTGTTCCTTGACACTTGCCCAAAAATGCACCGATGTTCTGATAGGAAACCGTGGGCTTCAAGCAAAGTTGAGATATAGCAACTATCCAAAGAATTTCACAGTGACAGATTGGTCATTCCTTCAGATTCCTTCCCTAAAGATACACGATTCAACTGCCCTGCACTTCTGTTTGCATGTGCTGGCCATCCTTGAGCTGGGGCTGCAAACAAGCGACCCACCAGCCCTTGTCTCGCACCGGCCACACAGGGTTCAACGGAAAGACGTAGCCGTCCTCCACCTGAAAGTTGCGGACTCTGCGACGCAGGTTCGGTAAAAGGGCTAAAGTCGGCCAAATGGGGCACGGGTGCGAGGAGAGAGAGAGAGAGGGAGATAGATGCATTTTGAGTATAAAACACATACATAAATCTTACATAATAACTGAATAAGTATATGTACATATGTGTACATTTATATACATGTCTCACCGTCCTTTTCTTAGTGTTGCACCTATGGATCCCATAGTTCGCTTGGCGGCACATGATATAAGATGTAGACACACTACCACACTTACATTCAGTTATGCACATGACTGTTGCCCATTACACATACATGTACACATGGGATATTCAAGAAATAACCAGTGCATGGGTACACCCAAAATATCACCAGCAGCTCATTCGTGCACATGTCTAGGTAGAAAAATCATCAAGTTTCAATCACAGCTTTGTGCAGGTAGAGGGCCCCACCCTGAGTCCAAGATGCAATCCAATAATGCCCTGCACAGAGAGAGAGAGAGATAGAGAGAGATATATACACAGAAATATTCTCGTGGGTCAATATGCTGACACACATCTCAACATATAAGAAGTGCAGAGTTCGAGCCTACACCCGTCCCCATGAAACACCCTCTTCACCTTGGCCCAACCCAAGCGCTGCCAGGCCACTCGCTCCAAAAGGAATTCACGCAGACCGGCCTGGTAGCACCGTTCATGATTTGTGGCTGGCATAGTGGTTGATAATGAGCACCGGACACCAGATGGCCATGACGACCGTGCTGACCAAGTAGTCGTTGCTGACCAAGTAGTCGTGGCTGACCACTGAGTCGATAACTATGCTAGTAGTTGATAAAGATCACTAGGACTCGGACCCTCATTTTAAGTCGGTGGTCAGTAGTGGTTAGGAACTTAGTAAAAAATCAATCTGACTATATCATGATCATTGGTGGTTGGTAAAAAGGCTCTCATGCTATAATTACCATGGTCAACAATATTGATGATGCTTGAAAATGGTTCGTGTAACTGTGTTTGTCTGATGGTGTCGCATGCTCGCGAAGACACGAATAAGAAGGGTTGACAGTGGCTCATGATAACCACCATGAGGATTGCAACTGCAGTACTGCAACAACTTCTGCCGATCAGCGCGGCCACACAATCTCATCGCTGGACAAATGGCCCGAAGTGAAACGCCTTACTTGGGGTAGCTAGTGGGCATTCCTAGTTTTCTGAGAAGCAAGTAAAGAATCCGAAAACTGGATACAACACAATCAAACCAGAGTTTGGGTTGGCAGTAAGGGAGAGCTCGAAACAAAAATTAAATTGCCCATTTTCCTTCAGGCAGCTGCAAAGGCTTGCATTTGGTTGCAGCATGTTACAGCACTTCGGGTAGCTCCTGATTTCCGACAGTGGTCGGATTCTCGGGCTGATTCCTGTAGCATCTATACTTTGTATCCACTTTTGAAAGGATATGTACGCCCGCCACGAATCAAGGGAGCAGACCAAAGATCTTGGCTTTGCTCCCAACCCAAGTACCGCAGCCACCCTGGCCCATGTGCCGCCCCGGCGCCTCCGTCTTGTAGTCCCAAGGCTTTCCAGAGAAGCCTTGCCATACGATGAGGTACTCATCGTCCAGCTCCTGGCCAAGGAGACGACAGGTTTTGGACGACTTCGGAAAGAATCTGCAGATGTGGCAGTCAAAGAGTTGAGATAGCTTAGGAGGCTTAGGCCAAATTAAGTATTTCCTCGTTTTGGTGGATGTTCACGAGATATCAGCCAGAGCTTTGCTTTACAGCTAATGCTTTGCAAAGGGCATGCGCATATAACCTCGCCACGGTGATGACAGCAGTCCCCGTGACCCAAAGACCTGGGGAAAGTAGAGATTGCAGCATTCAGCTCCATGACGTACAGCACCACAGGGAGCAGTTTCTGCAATGACCTGAAGGACGTGGATGGGGCAGAGACCCATGGCAGCAGTACTGGTTCGATCCCATGATAACAGCAAGCATCAGCAGGCAACTGTGGAGCACAGGGGTATGCATCATTTTGCTTCAGCTGATTCTTAAGATGTTAAGAGTCTTAAGAGTCTGTATTGTGTGCTTGTACCAGCTCTGGTCGCTGATTGACAAGAAATATTGCGTTCTTGCCGATTATCTACAGTGAACATCAACCGGCCATTTAGGATCCCGTAGAATTAACCAAGACAGAATGTTGGGACACTGCCAAGATGTTGCATGCAGGGCCAGATTCAACAAAATGGCTGGAGTTTCTTCAAATGGTAAACAGACATGTTTGAAATGATCAACCAGGTAGTTGTTTAGGCATCATTGCTGGTCATTACCCCCTATTATTCACCATGATTAACCATGGTTAACCTCCCAAAGAATTGATGCAACCCCTTCCGTAGTGCAGAAAAGTCTCGTCTTGGATAAGGTTGTACCTCACAGGCGAAGCGTCGTGAGGACTGAAAGAGTTGTCGCGGTGAAGCAAAGAGCAAGAGCTGGAAAGGGCACTTCGGTTTTATAGACCACTAGCAATGGTTGTTGCTAGCAATAGCTGAGTAAAAAAAACTCAATGACTCATAATCAAGAGCAGCAGTTGCTGCCCATGGCAAGAATCAAGAGGCAACAATCGACACAACTGAAAACCACTGCTTCTTGAGAAAAAACTGGCATGTAGCTCTAAGCAAACCTTTCGGTTAACGGTGACACCCCCAACCGTGCCCAATTCCAATCATTTTCGGGACCCAATGTTTTGCATGGTTTGGCTCTACGCAATTCACGGACTAACCCAAACCTACTTCATCCAGATTCATTTAAAAAAACTGTAGTATATGCATTTATTCATTGGTTTATTCATTATTCACGTACATTTTCATTATGATTGTCATTGGCATTGTTATTAGATATACCTTCCTCTGTATTATTCTGCTATTGTTCTTTCATCAGTAGTGGTATTCATATGCATGTGTCACTACTTACACAAATATATATACATATGTATATATAGATATATAAATAAACAGAAATCTATATACATACATATGTAGATATATAAATATATCTATCTATTGATATAAATAAATATAGATAGATAGATAGATAGATAGATAGATAGATAGATGGATGGATAGATAGATAGATAGATAGATAGATATATGCAAATGTAAATACATATATATAGATATAGATATAGATATAGATATAGATATAGGTGTGTGTATAAATCATACAGCTTGATTGAAATTCCGCTGCTTTCTCAGGTACGAAGTGGGATCTCCAAAGCCGAACTTGGGAATCCTGAGGATCGGTTGGCGCGACATTGGAATTCCAACAGGTTCCAACGGTCAAACAATGCATTGGTGACGCGCGTTGGCCAAGAAAAGGAGTGACGGTGGATATGCTTTTTTTGATGGTGGATAACGGCACTTGGTCAGTTGGGATTCGTGGTGGTTACCTGTGATTTGTGATGGCTAAGCATGATTGATCGTGGTTGTGGTGATTCATGGTGGTTCATGATGTGGTGGTGATACACATCAATTAACGATGATTGATGGTTGATGGTGGTTACTGATGATTTGTGATGGTCAATGGGGATTAGGGATTGTCAATGCCGATTCTTGATCGCCCATGCCGTATAGTGATGGTCAAGATGGCTGATGATTCAGGAATGGTTGATCGTGAATGATCGTGATTAGTGATGCTAATTGATTGCAAGTCCCATCAACTATCCCTGGGGGTTGTTCATGAGTTTCATCAAGCCCGTTTTGTCTCTGAAAAATAGGAGGCAACTTCAAAAAAACAACAAATTCCCTGCTGAAATTTGATCGCTCAAAATACCCTAAACGCCAGTTTCCACAAACTCTGGCATCAAATGTGCAAAAATCACCACATGGGTGTCTCCTAAAACTGGTGAGGCTCCAAACCAATGGCTATTTCTCATCAGAATTTGCTGGTTTTTCAATGGTCTGTAGGGGGAGCACCACGGCAGCACATGGCATCCGCCAAGACTCGTGGGGTGAAAGCCCCGTTCGTTTTCCTTGGCTAAGACTTCCAGCCACCGCGAGTTCCAACTCTGGTGGTCCAAGGACTTCAGGATGTCCTGTGAATCGGTGGACCGGTGGACAAGCCATGGGACCAACCTGGAACGAACTCATCGAACACACCGCCAGGCCCTGCCTCAGTATGGTCCAACATCCACAGGATCAGCTCGGCCTGCGTCAGGTTCCAACCCTTGCAATGTGTGCCCCTCAGGTTGCTGCACTTGTTATCTCAGTGGCTTCATGTTGCCGCTGGGCTCTCCGTGCTGCTTGGGCTTCTGCCAAGCTGCGAGTGTCGCAACACAACGAACCGTCAATGCTACGCTGCTTGAGGTTCGGCCTGCTCAGAGGGCAAGGATTCGTAGACCATGTTCTTCGATCCCACCGTGAAGGTATCGAAATCAGACACCACCTGCGGCCGTCCAACTCCCAAGAACTTGAGCAACATGCACCGGACCAAGATTGTTTTTGCCCAAAAAAATGAGCCGATGGCTTTCCAAAATGACCCAGCGTCGAACCAGTTGATCATAATTCAGTCAGCTATCACAAGAATGCCAGTGGAATACCTTAGGTGTTTGCCGCATCAGTTATATGGATCTATGCCCAGGGGCCCTCTGGGCCCCTCTCTGCTTCGGCCCAAGGCACAGGTTTCACGAAGACCTCTGCATAAGCAATCAGCAGGCCTCTAGGATTCCTGGGATGCCGGTGCAGTTGCACCTTCCACCGCATGGCAAGTCGTGTAGCATATTTGGAAAATACTACAGTATGATTCGATCACTTCAGAATCATTGGGATTTCTATCTTTTTTAAGTTAAATTGCCTTATAATATCCATACTGTTGAGAGAAACTTCTGGGATTGAGAGAATCGTTTGGGGGGTAAAAGAATCCACTGCAGCTTCATTCAGCCTCATTGATTGCCACATGGACCCCAACATCGGCTCCAATTAGGACCAGCCACATGATGTCCGCTTCGTCGTTCTGGTACAGCACCACCTGGAGGCTCATCATTGCTTGTATAGTTGCTGTATGGCTAATCCCTGGTTGGTTTTCCGGTGAGAAGTTGTTATTTGATGATTGGTCAATGGGTGGTCAATAATCCATGCCCCTATCAAAACAGGACATGCACCCCTCAAGACAAGTGCATTTAAGCATAACGAATTCAGGATCATGCACATTGCACATACACATATGATCATATGCGCATCTAAAAGCACGCATCAAAACTGACATTGTGCCCACATATGCGGAAACGTGTAGCACAAATAGCTCAAAGAAAGATAGATAGATAGATAGATAGATAGATAGATAGATAGATAGATAGGCAAGACTATGCAGCATAATTCTGCATGTATATTATAGGTGTGTGTGTGTGTGTGCGCGTGCCCTGCGACAATGAAACAGTGATGTATTGGTGAAGCAAGGCATGATATTAAGAGACCTTTGCTGGCAATTTTGGAGCCCGCCAACCTGTGGGTCCGACTTGCCCCGGATCGCGTGCCTCGGTTCCGAAATCCCTGGAAAAAGCTGGTTCACAAGTTGAACTGGTGGTCCCAGCAACAAACAAGAAGGCTTGCCAAATCATTTCCATCTCCATGAAAAAGACAACAAAAGTATGGGTGAGCCCGAAATCTCACCATCTGCAAGGCCGGTGAAGAAGGACTTTGGAAGTGGCTAATCAATCCTGTGATGACGATCTACGTCAACATGTGGGAAAAAAAAGCTTCCTTGCCCAAACTTTAAGTGGTTGAAAGTAGGTGAAACGTATACATCATAAGAGCACCATAAAGTTCCACAAAGAATAATCTACTAGAAATATCCCACCAGCACCGAAACTAAATGATCTCAAGTTCGAAGTATATCTCTGGAAAAAAGCGATGTGAAGCACTGTTTGGACCACACTTTACCTGGCCGCTTCCTGGCCAAGGCACAGGTTCATATCCATGAAGGCCGGCTCCGATCTACGCCCGGTCTCCCAACCCATGACCTCAGGGTGAGGGACATGTAGGTTTTCCGTGACGGGCAAGGGTTTGGGAACCACCCACCGGTCCCATTGAGCAGGTAT
>VSDK01021347.1:121502-139722 GCA_009767595.1 Symbiodinium kawagutii
TCTTTCCCTTTCGTGCAGAGAGTGAAACAGATTGGTCACTCAACCAGGCTTCATGGCCGTCTAACAAGAGGGACCAGGACTAGGTGCCCTCAACCAAAAAGCGGATCCAAAGCATGCTGGTTCCCCAGTCATATCCTTGGTTCCAACCCTTCACGCAATCCGCTGCCCCACTGGGCTCGCCCGGCATCCCCGCTGATGATGCTGACAGCACCACTGCTTCTTGGAATGTGACCACCCGGCCTCCAGCCAGGGTTCAGGTTCATGATTCATCATCCACAAGTCCCCTGCGTGGTTTGGGTTGTGGTTGGGCATCCTGCGCTACGGAGAAATTTTGCCAATCATGCAAATCAAAAAAGCATTCTATCATGATTTTGTCTATCACAAAAGCATGTCCGTAAAAAGCTGGTTTTGCCTATCAGATTTGAAACTGTTTACAAGCACCCCCTGTGAGCCCCACAAGGTGATGCAAATCCCTCAGCTGGCCTTCCTGAAAACTTTCAGTTCACTTTCAGAAAGCGGAGCAAACCAGCAATTCGAGGGACCAAATTGCAAATCTGAAGTTTCCAAGTGCACTTTCAAAAAAAGACATGGCAACCAAACCATTTCATGTGGTCACCTTCCACACCTTCTTATTTAGAGGCACCATGGACCACCGTGCCCAACCCATCCTCCCAGTCTTTCAGCCCTGCAGTGCAATCGAAGATGGCACTGGTGGTTGTGGCCATGCAGCCACCTGGGTCGCTCCAGGATTCAGGAGGAGATCCATAGATCCATACACCCAAATCAATAATCGATGGTAACCAGCTATTTGTGGTCAAAAAAAGATGGAGTGTATTTTCAGTGTGGATCTACCGTTGTTTATGGTCAGGTTCGTCAACCATACTCCATTGCAGGGATAAACCCGCTGACCCTTGGCTCCGGCACGAGGCGGGTTGCAAGGCGATTGGCTTGTGGCTTTTCTTTCCATACGTTTTCCTGTCTTATTGCTGTGGCGTTGCGTGTTTTGTGTTTTTGTTGCTGTAAATTTGAGCACCGGATGGGAGGATCAGAGGAAGTAGCAGCGGCCCTCCTCCTCCTCATTAAAGCACAATGCAAGATCGAAGATCAACCAACCGACCAATTGGACCAATCAAACAACCCAGCAAACCACCTTGCTGTTGCCAATCCATTGATCAGCTTGCAGGTGAGTACACAAACCATACAAACCATGGAAACACCGCTTCGTTTTCGGCCCTGCTTTGATATGCCGTGATGGATTTCTTGGCTGGCCTTGGTTGTGGGAGTTCCCTTTCCAGATTTCTTTGGCTTCATTGCATCTTTGTGCTGTAGAAGTGCGTGCAAAGTCATGCGCATGGGCACTGTCATTGCTGTTGTCTGGGCTGAGCCAGCGATCTCTGGCACTCTCAACTCTTATCTCATGAAACCTGATGATGGTTACAACGGATACAACAATCAGCCGGTTAAGTGCTGCTTAAACTACGAGGGCCTATCAGGGTCTTTATTAGCATGCAATCAAAGCTTTCCCCTTGTAGGATTTGCAACATGGTTTTGTGCCAAAACTCCGGATGGATTTATGTTGTTTTCAAGTCTACATGTTTTGTGTGTGTACATACGCACACATTTGAGACATATCTACATTTCACATCATCAATCAGCGTGGCTGTAAGCATAATGAACAAATATTCTGCTGATCATCACCCATCCCCATTTTCACGCACTCTTCCCCTGGCGGCATCAGGGCGGCAGCCCATTTCTTTATCTTGTAAACCACTCCGGCGATGCCATCCTGCAGTTTTGTAGCCGTAGCCAAGGGGATGCCTTCGCTTCTGTTTACCCCAAGTGTGTTTTGTGGGGGTCCTTCGAAGCTAACCCAATCTCCAAAATCATGCTAACATTTTTGATTTTGACATCATTGTTGGCCAATGGGCCAATGTTGGCAAGTGTTTGACATTTGTGATTGCAGTGTTCACGGCAAATAGCGGTGTTGTGTTTTTGCTCAATTAAGGAAACTTAATACACTTAAAAGAAAATTATTTCAAACTGCTTTAAAAAATGCCTCTTTTTGGACAGCAGGTTTGCAAAAACGTCGCGCAGGGGGTTGTTTCGGAGGATTTCAGCGGAAACAAAAAAATGTTTCTCTGTCTGTGAAACACAAGATGTAAAAAAAAATGTGGAATCGCAAATAGCGGCGCTTTAGTCACATGTTGTATTCGAAAGCAACCTGCAGGAATGGTGAACATGTGATATGCAATCTTTTGCGCAGTAAGGACATCGCTGACGCGAGAAAGGGGTTCTCGTTTCTTTTGAAAGAGGCTTGCCCTCTCCGTTATCATGGGCTTTAATTCATTTTCGGCAGGTTCTATGCCATCCCTGCGCTGAGAGTCGTGTTCACGGATTTTTTGGAGATTCTGCCTGTCTCGGTTGGACATGTTGGCTTTTTGTCTGTAAAGTTCTGCCTTCTGGACTTTGCTTTTTATTACCTTCTTCCTGGAACATGCTAAAATCCTCTTTCCTAGCGCTGCCAGCTCGCAAAGTCTAACGAACCATGATGCCCGCAATGGTACTTTATCATGGCTAATCATGGTCGAGTAATATGGGTGTGTCCATAAACCCCCACAAAAATAATAGTATCCTTATCAAGCCATGGCCCTCCAACAATAATATAGGTCGTGAATTGAACCAATTCCAGGTATCACTGTTGGTGAAGCTTGTGAAGACAACGGCATAGGCTTTCTTCCACCAGTCCAAGAGCGCCCTTCCATGCGCGCACTTGCTGTAAAATCAAAAGTGCCTCATCATTTGGTTGGGAATCATTTCAATCAAGAGAAACGACACAAGAGAAAAGAACGACGCTTAGAACATCCAAAATCTGTTTCTCTAGAGATTATACATGTTCTTCTAGAGACTGCTATGAAAAAAAAAAAACTCAAAAAAAAACTCTGGCTGGGCATCCCGAACGGTGCTGGGTGTCACAGCAGTACTGCATCTTGTCCAAGGACCAGCCCAACTGAGAAACAGCTCGCTGGGCACAAGTGCAGAAGGTGATATCTGATCACAGGAATAGGTAGGGAAGGGTAGAATGTGAGGTCCCTCTCGCAGTAGACCCCCCAGTCTTTCAATGGAAAACATTGGAGACTCTTTGAACACTATGTACTTTTGTCTTCTTTGTTTGTATCTACTCTTCTTCGTTGTAAGTTTGAGTGTGTGTTTATGGATCACTATTTCTACTGTTTTTCCCCGTCGTCATCATCATCATCATCATCAGCAGCAGCGATAGCAGCAGCAGCAGCATTCTTATTATCAAAGTCATTGTCACCTTTGTTGGTGCCATTGCTATCGCTGTCATGATCTCTCCAGACTGTGGATCTCCCAAGATACCTCCATACACGACAAAAACTTCGGACCGAAGTCATGGAACAAAACTGCTCATGTTCCTCTTCACACAGGCTCCCGTAGCCGTTGGATCTCGCGGGATCCCGCGGGATCCCACCTTCCAGTTGTCGTAGCCGGCTTGGCAATCGAAATCCGAGTCATGATGTGAACAGCCCACCCTGAACTCCTGCACTAGCTGCTCAGTTGAGGGATCCCAGCTGGCTCATGTTGCCTTCGATACCCATAGGTACGTGTTCTGACACAAGGATAACGAGGAAAATTTGTAGATCCTGCATCTAAAATAGTTCGCCTCCACTTAGGTACAGCAAACAGCCCGTTGAGCATGCATTCACATTAACTAATTGATAGGACTGATGAGTCGGAACGCTATCGACTGTACGAAGCAGTACTTGACCTCCTAACCTTTTGACAAGGTGGAATATGTTCATCGGAAGTCTTCCAGGGATCCGAAAAGTGCGAGACATGAAAAGAGAACGATGCGAAGATTGGAAACGAAAACGCCGAAATGGTTTCCCCAGTTTTGAAGACAGCATGTTGTGTGTGTGTGTCAGTCAAAACACAAATGACTGAAACTGGGCCAAGGATCAGAAAATACACCACATACCTAACTTTTGGTGCCCGGGTTGCCGCGTTCCCCAAATTTGATGCAAGAAATCATAATTAATCTGCGGGATGTCTTGAGAATGAGGGTGGAATCTAGCTACTCGCGGTCAAGCCTGTCCGAGACTTGTGATGTTGTTCTTTAAAACAGGTAACAAACATGACGTTGCAATGCAACAACATTCTTCGGCTCCTGGCAGCACCAGTTCTTCTTGGACTCCGACCAACCTTCCTTCCATCGCTTGACGCCTCACATCGTTTGATGAGGCACCGCCACAGTTTCGCAGGTTGCCACAAGTCAGCTTGTCACTCCACAGATCTGTGGTACAAGTATCTCCAGTCATCCCTTCCCCAAAACGTCATCTCATCCCTTCCCGGCCCCAGCGGAATGTATAGACTCCCGACTGAATGAAAGGCGGCCGAGCGAGGCTGTATTACGGGGAATGGATGATCTAATTGCTCTTGGTGGTCCAAGACATGCTCATGAAGACGTGGCTGACGTTGCTGCTGACATCGGGACCACCAAATTGTAGAAACAAGAATGCGCACTACAGAAATAACAGGTGCACCACAGCGGCCACGGAACTTTCACACAGAATTTCTCAGCTTCATTTTTTTCTTTGACCAAAGTGGCTGGTAAAAACTGGGAGCCATTCGAGACATTCTTCATGCACTGCTAGCAAAAATGCTCACCAGCCCCACCCTGAGCAGTGGCCTGCGGTGCAGTCGAAAGGCACCGGAGTCAAAGTCTTTCCACAGCCCAAGTGGAATCTCGAACAGCAGAAGGCCTCAGGCACATACTTTCCCAAAGGAGCAACAGAATCGTGGCATCTTTTGGTCTGAGGGCAGACTCCACTTTCAGGTAGAAACTTCCATCAGTACAGGCAGAAACTTTCATTCATGAAACAGGTAGAAACCAAAGATGAGATCAGGTCGATCAGCTGATTCTAGGGTTTCCTACCTCAGCTTCGCTGAATCAAATCGACGACTCGGACATGAACGTGTCAAAATCACCCCTTGGTGAACATCAAAATGAACTGAATATGTCATCACAATATGGGTTCCATGTCCAATCTTTCATACACTTACCGACAGACTCAAACATATTTAGGTACTTACAGAATGTTGCAGACATACAGCATACACATTTAGATACATTTAGAGACACAAACACAAGCGCAGGCCAAAGCACCGACGAGAAACTACAACCACATGCCGCGTAGGGGAGGAGGGAATCATGAGACAAGGAGGAATCCCACCACACCCCGCAGGGTGTGAGGAGTGTGGCATATCATGCACAAAAGCCGGTGTCTTGTGTTGGCATATATCCGGATTCAGCCGCTTGGTCGGGGTTTGGATTTAATCAACCATAGAATCACGTTCCCTCGCAAGGCACACAGTCTCCAGATCCAACTATTGGTCTGAAGTGACAGTGTACGGGGCTCAAGAGTAGCACTGTGGGCCCACCCTGCCCTGGTTAGATCCAATCCTTGAAAGGAGGCCCTGCCTGCTTGGCTTTGGTCCAGGCAAATGCGCCTCCGCTTTGACAATCGAAGGCCCTGGAGCAACGACCCAGGGATTAGGAATCTGCACTGGGGAAGGATTCCGGGGTCTCCTGTGACGATGTGTTCGTTTGTTGAAGGGTTGACCTCAGCAGGGTCCGAGAAAAATGATCGGCGGTCACATGTGCTTTTTGCCAACCAACTGCTCAAAGAAAGACCTGAAATTTTGAAAATAACCGCCCAAAACTCATAGAATGTACCAACTCAAAACATTCGCAGCCCGCAGTAGCCATCCCAAAGCTGTGGATAAAAACGAACCAACCATGGCACAGCTCCTACTGGGTATGCGGTGAGCCACGATTGAATACAGCAATAGATGCATACAACCAATAGCAAGCGATGATGAAGGTGAAGGTGACGGTGAAGGTGCAGGTGAAGGTGAAGGTGAAGGTGAAGGTGATGGTGGTGATGGTGAAGGTGAAGGTGAAGGTGAAGGTGAAGGTGAAGGTGAAGGTGAAGGTGAAGGTGAAGGTGAAGGTGAAGGTGAAGGTGAAGGTGAAGGTGATGGTGGTGATGGTGATGGTGATGGTGATGGTGATGGTGATGATGATGAAGGTGAAGGCGAAGGTGAAGGTGAAGGTGAAGGTGAAGGTGATGGTGGTGATGGTGACGGTGATGATTGTGGTGGTGATGGTGATGGTGGTGATTGTGGTGATGGTGATTGGTGGTGATGATGGTGATGGTGATGGTGATGGTGATGGTGATGGTGATGGTGAAGGTGATGGTGATGGTGATGGTGATGGTGATGGTGATCTCTCATTTAGCGCGCCAAACCTGGAATTTCTTTCACCTGCCTGGAGATGGGGCTGTGTGCAACAGCACATCCTTTGTGGTGATGGTCACAGCACCAACGTTTCTTCTTCTCGGACCACCTGAGAATCGCAGTTCCAATAATGACTTCCGACGTAGGAGTCAGGTTGAAAAACTCTCTCTGGAGAAAGCTTTGTGTGTGTGAGAGTGTGAGTATGCGTATGTGCGCGTCGATGGAGAATGATTACCTGTAGGTTATCCACAGCTTGGGTGACCCTAACACCAAACAAAAAGACTTCATTGGGTTTGCTGATAAACGCAGGTACCCCCAACAATCATAAGTCATGATCATCAATTTTGGACATTCCTAAATAAATAGGGATGTTCCATCACATGAAGGTGTAAAAGGAAAAAAATACTTCCCGGTAGTAATCCTTCAACCTCATATTAAGCCGCCCCCCGGCCCTCTAAAATGTAAAGATTCCCTGCTTAACCCCAGGAGCTGAGCCGGTGAAGTATCAACCATGATTAACCATGATTGACTATGAACCACTGTCATGACTCGCGGAGCACTATGGGCAGCGACAAAAAAAATGCAGGATCTCCTATTTACAGGCTAACACCTGCTCCCTGTTGTTGGTCATGATTGTGCACCAGCAGTATCCAGAGTCATGAACCATGGCAGCCACCATTAGTCACTACTCGTCTATCCATCATTAAACGCAGTAGTCAATACTACTAAACCACCCGATCTCCCATAAACCATCGCATCAACCACGAGATCATTGGATCATTGACCATCAGTCATGATCAACCATAAGTCTCCCATGCTCAACCATATTCTCACATATTCTCACGCATCTCAACCATAGACATCCATTGACCATTCGAAACATTTCAAAACCCGCGATCGCCAGAGATCTCCAGCGATCTCCCCACCCTTCGCAGATGGTCCCAGCAACGCCACGTGCCAATTCTTCAGCGCCGCTTCGCAGTCGAAGGCGGGAAGCCCGGCCGCGGCCGCCACGGCGTGCGAAGCGCCCGCGGAGACCAAACAACCTGACACCGTCTCGAGCCATGGACGGTGGCTCTGGGATGAACGGCTCGGCCAGAGCTGATCATTCAGTTGTAATCATCACTAATAATCCTAAAAGAGTATGATTGATGATAATTGATCACTAATTGATCGTTAATTGATGATTAGTGAGTCTGAATTGTGTTCAAAATGATTATACTTTGAGAGAATCAGCCTTGCAATCACACGGAATAGTGGCGAATTATGCTGCATGGGGGTTGAAAAAGAAGATAATCCCCCACAAGCGTTGGATGTACCTTTTCGGGTACTTGGCAAAGATCCCGCATGGTCTTTACTAAAAGATAATCACCGACAACCAGAAGGAAGAATGATGTGCTTGATGGTGCTCACAATGCTTCTGCTGAGAGATGATGATCAACAAGAACCTTGATTAATGATACTGAATCACGCTCAATGATGTCTCAAGGGATAACTGCCAAGAACAATTACAAGAATCAAAAATGATTAAGCAATCAATCATTGATGCTAAGTTGTACTCAACGATGCTTGGTTTTCAGTGAGAGATAGCGCAAGTGCCAATGGTTGACCTGGAAGATCCAGTGCTTCACCATGCACCAGGGATAGTGCCGAACTGACAACAGGCGCCCACGCGTCCCTCGCCTTTGCCGGCCATGGCACAGCAATAGTCTTTCTTGGCCAAACTCCAACCCTGGACCGCGGTTTCCAAGTGAAACGAAGTACAAATGCTCCAAGAGATGGTGCCATGATGTGCCATGATGTGTCATGAAAGTTACTGAAACTCAAAATATTTGAAAAGAGAAGGTATGGATCAAAAACATCCCTGCCACCCTTCCATTCTCCATTCTTCATTCTCCTTCCTCGAATCACTGCAGGACGGACGCCAGCCTCTTGCCAGTTGGAATATCCGGCCTATGGCATCTGAGATCGACAGTGTATGAGTGCTATGGGATTTCTGGGTTTTCTACGAAGCTGTTCGATTCAACTAGAATCGATCTGCCAACTCAATCAAAGGTACGAGGCACTTAGAATGCTGCGCTACAACCCTTACAATCTGTGAACTATATATCATAACCAATTATTTGTGAGCTTCAACCCAGTGTTGGTCTTCAACCTTGTCCGGAATCTCCACCTTCCGCAGGATCATAAAATTAGATCAGAGGTAATGCAAACAGGAAGAGCAGTATGTTTACAAGTTCCATTCGGGAGAGAAACACACGAGGTCTAGCTTTTTTTGTTTCAGCAAAAAATCACCACAGGAAAAGAAGGTGCCCCGCATCCAAATCACTGTGGCTGATGAAGCAGGAATCAGTGAATTCGTGGATTGCTGCGCATGGAGACACTGATCGGCGTGATGGTAGAGGAAATTGGTGCTTACTCCAGCAAAAGACAGAGATGCAAAACCTATCAATAATCTAGGTTTCGTTGAATTGCTGGCAAATGTCATGACAGGGTTTTCATAATCCCCGACAACAACTGGCAACTATGGTGGTCAATGACCAGACTACAATGGCTACAATGGCCCTCAGGTTCCCAACATGGCCCAGCCTGGCAATCGTAGCTGGCACCTGCTCCAAATCAGAAGAATCACACCAGATTACCTCCTGAGATGAGAAAAATACTTCAAGTGGGCAATAATTTTTGAAAGCATACTGAATGCATTAAGGAAAATGCGGGGAAAAGAGGGCATGCAACATGCTGCAACACGCAAACTCAGCACGCAGCAGTAAATAAATCCAGGCAACCTTCTGTTCACGCTGGGAAAGCACTGCTGTGATGGCGATGATTCTAATCCTCCAAAATGGGGGTCTGCGTCACGAAAATGGTGTTCAAAGATTCAACCTTCCGGTGAGGAGAAGCCCATACGATTCATGGCCAGTCACGCCCACCAGTCCACATGGATGACATTCTGGTCATTTTAATTTGACAACACGTTGCTTACTGTACTCCTTCGCAAGCTCCAAGGAAGTATCAAAAGTAAAATCGACTTTGACATTACATAAATAAATCGCTAGACATTTGGTACCGCACCATCTACTTGACAAATAATCAACGTGCGACCGATGTCACCAACGCTAAAAGGAGCATAGCGGGCCATAAAGAATGAAGGCAAAAAAGGAGACTCAAAATATTGTTAACAAAAAGGTTGCTCCATGGGTAGTTACAAACAATGGTGGAAGAATCACCGTCAAATCGGAAAAAAACTTGAAATAAAATCGAAGAAAAGAGGGACACGTGGAACAACTCCACACCAATGTCATCAACCAAACTCCATTCATCCATTCATTGACGTTGTGCATTGCGGCTGCTCACTGGAAGTTCCCCGGGGACGGCCTGCTAGAGGCAGGAGACCCGGGCTTTGCCCCGCATCGTAGGCGGCTCTGTGCCGCTGCACAATGAGCCAAGACCTGTGACTTCGCAGCTGCTCCCACCTGTACCTCAATCTAAGATCTGACAGGTATGAACCGAACAGTTTTTGCTAACAAAATCTTGGAGAATCTAATATGCATTGCTGACAAAAACTGATAAATACTCAAATCAGTCCAGATCAGTGTGAAAGGTTTTTGGTCAGGACTCAAAATTTAGCATACCAAGCGGCCAATGGGGGGATCACAATTAGCTAAGCATTGGTGGAGCACCAAGCACACCATAGCCACTGCCAGAATTCAACATCCTCAGTGCCATCTAATGCTTTAGGTAGCTGCCCTTACGTAAATCACAGCTTTTGATCATGATCAACCAACCAAGAAGCAACTACTAGCCAAGCATTCCAGCAGATCCAGTAACAACTTCTGGGGTTCCCAGGCAGTAGCAGCGCCAATCCAAGCAGGATCCAACAAAGGACCTTGGCAGATGGTGGCAATGCCAAACCACAGAGCAAAACCGCATGCCAAGATCCAAATTGTGATACTCACCCGCTCCCATGGTCATGGACAAACCCATATACATAGAGTTTGTTGCTCCTGTCGCTCTTACTAATGCATTGTTGCTGCAGCTGTTGTTGCTGCGGTGGTGGTGGTGGTGGTGGTGGTGGTGGTGGTGGTGGTGGTGGTGGTGGTGGTGGTGGGTGGTGGGCGTGGTGGTGGTGTTGTTGCTGCTGCTGTTGCTGTTGCTGCTGCTGTTGTTGGCAATGATGTTGATCTGGTTGTTGCAGTTGCTGTTCTTCTTGTTGTTGCTATTGGTGTTGATCTGATTGTTGTTTTTGCCTATGCCCTAAAAAAAGCACTAACGTTTTTGATACATTTTGTAGATATAGATATAGGGTGGGGTGGGGTAAGATGCAACGTTCGTGTGCATTTGCGGTGGAAGTGGACGTTGCGTCTTGATTACGGTGGAGTCGGGGCGGTTGGGGTGAGATGTTAATGTTTATCTGCACTCGCGGTGGAAGTAGATGTTGCCTCTTGGATGTGGTGAGACGGGATTTGACTTCGGAGCTTTTCGTAGATACATAGTGGTGGTTGCGGAAGGTAGTGTATCTTGCTCAGCACGGCAGTCTGAAAGTGGTGGCCCTTGATGACACTATCAATTCCTGTCGGAAGTTGGAAGGCCTCAAAAAATGATTCCGTCCAGTCGGCGTGACGTGCTGCAAAGCGTGGCAGTGGCGTTTCGTTCATCGAAATGCAGATGTTTGCAAGATCGCTTTCAAGACTCACCGCAAGTTGAAGTAGAGAAAAGCTTGGAAATCATGTTGCTTCGCTAAAGGCTTCAAAAGCCCATCTTTGGGAGACCATAAAAGTGTGAAATGACGGTCCCCTTGAGGTGAAATCGCATTTTTGGGGAGATCGCAATGGAATTGACACACCAAGGCCACCAAGGTAACAACTGAAGCCACAAAAGACATGTGAAAACACATATTTCCAATCATGGTATGACGAGGAACAACTTGCAAACAGCTAAAGCGCTGGTACAATTTTCGGTCCGTGCGGTTGTTTTTCTCCTTGTTCTTGCTGCGATTGTTTTCCTTCATTTTGTCATATTGTTTGTTGCTTTTGGTTGTCATTGCTTTTGCTATTAATGCTGCTGCGCTTGTTGTTGATGGCGGTGGTTTTGTTGCTGCGCTTGCTGTTGTTACTATTGTTTCCCTTTTGAAAGATCACCGGGTTGTCATAACATGAGGTAAAGGAAAAAATAGATCAGGCACACGGACCCAATGCCCACATATTTGTTCACGCTTTCTGCAAAGCTGGAGCGCTACTTTTGGACCTGAAAGGGCCTGTGCAGTCATCCTTGCGCAGGGGCCATGTGCTTCATGAACCCTTCACAACTGTACGGTACACTTCTCAATTTGTGCAAGTGACATCCATGTGGTATCACTGTGAAGTGGTGGTTGCAAATCTTGGCACACCTCCTTGGTGCTTTGCACCACTTCAAGATCGCAACGCACCACCATGTTCCATGGCCATCTCATCTATGATTCTGTCCATGAGATAAACCATTCTACCATCGAACTGATGCTGGGCCTGCACACGTCGATCATTCAAGACGCGGGCCGCAATCGAGAGTCTTCCAGCTCTCGAATTCACATCAGAATTGACTCCGTCCGGGCTCAGTAGCGCAGCTTCACGTGCATTGGCTCTCCCCAACTGCTCCAAGTTGAGAAGCTCGGTGTCGATTTCTCGCTGGTGAGATTCCCGGTCCTCTTCATCCTCGTACTCCATCTGCTCTTCCATCTCAGCCATCGCCATGCGATGAGCCAGCACATCGTTCTCAGTGGGACGATAGGGGACTCGGTCATTCCTCACCGCGCTCTGCTCTTGGGTGTAGCGCACGATGTTGTGGTTCTCCAATCGCTTCATCTCCTGGCGCTCCGCTGGAGTGAGTTCCTTGCCAGTGACGTAGCCGCCATTTCGCACCAGTCCATAGTGGACTGTCTCCACATAGTCCGTGACCATGGCAATCTCATTCTCTCTCATCTGGATGTCCTCGTGGAAGCCATCACGCCAGCGTAGCATCCTCGCATCCACAGCTTTCACGTGCTTGTCAATCAACACCGCGTAGTAGGCGATGATGAAGGTCCAAACGATGATGCCCACCGTCAGGAGCGCCACGAAGGTCCAGAAGATGGGGTAGTTCTCAGTCTCCTTGAGCACCGTCATGTCTGTGGCGCACATTCCATCATCCGGTTGTCCCATCGCTCCAGTCGGCTCAAGGCCCATGATGATACCCATCCTCAGGATCATCTTCGCCAAGCGTGTGACCTTGGCTGAGTTCATGGCATTCTCAGTGGCTCTCTGATGTTCCATCTCACCCACCGGATTTCGTCGAGCACCATCAACCATGCCCATTGAATGCAGCAGCATCCGAAGACGATGTCCAGCAAGTGGTTTCGTGGCCACATCCGCCAGGTTGTAGACTGTCCCAATCGGACAGAGGTAGATCTCCTTCTTCTTGACATAGTCTTGGATCCACAACAAACGTCCACTCATGTGCTTAATTTTCCCGACCCCACTTTTGCACGCCAATTGCCGCGCCGAAGAGCTGTCCAGAAACACGAAGCCATTGATCTGCTTCCCCAGGAGGAATTCAAGGCATCTCCTGATGAAAAGGTGGTCTGCTGAAGTACTCGTGAGCGCGTGCAGTTCTGCTTCACAGCTGCTGAGACTCACGATGCGTTGGGTCCTGCTCGTCACAAAGAGGAGCATGTTGTTCAACATGTGGACCCCACACGAAATACTCCTCCTGGTAGTTCGGTCGCCTGCCCAGTCCGAGTCGCTGAAGGATTCGAGGACCCAGACGTTGTCTTCGAGCTGTTTCACATGTCCTTGCCCATCACCCGGCCAAGGCATAAGGGTGGCATAGTCCAGGGTGCTTTTGATATACCCGAGGAACTTGCCCATTCTCTGCATTGCCATCTTTGTCGGTCGCGCCATCTTGGAAGCGAGCTCTTTGATTCCAAAGCTCAAATCCTCACGTTCTTGAGCAAGGTAAATGCCCATACCGACCAACGATCTGAAGACCCAGATGTCGTTGCCCTGGAGTTCCTCAGTCTCATCTTCCATGCGCCAGGAGGAGTCGGTTGGTACTTGTTGTAGTCGTAGTTTGCCCACGTTGTCTTCATAGAGCCCGATCATCTTATGGCCATAATTTCCAGGCTCGATCACGAGCCCATCAGCATGGAGAATGTAACTCCTCTTGAGGAAGGAGAGCTTGTCGTCGATGTTGTTGATCATCTCCACGTTCAAGTCAAACTTGGCCTTGAGGTTGGGAAGCACCACCTCCTCAATGTGTTGGCGAGGTCCAGTGAACAACACGTCGTCCACGTGGATCATCACCATCATCGATCCATTTTGTCCCAGGCATGGCTGTTCCTTGCAGAATTTGAAGCCCAGGGTTTCCTTCAAGTGCTCCTGGAAGTAGTCAAACCAGTTGCGAGATCCAGCTCTTTGACCTGGAAGGTTGCGAAGAATCTCAAGGCTTTCTCCATTGATCTTGACCTTCATCTCATGACCTTGAGGGACTTGAAGGAAAGCATCCTTCACATCCAACGTTCCCAAAGTCCATGGGTTGCCGTCCTGCATGCCCTTCAGCTCGTCGTGCTTCTTCTTGAGGAAGATGCTGGGAAGCAATCTCAGAACCTGACCATTGGTGGCAGGGCTGAACAAGTCGAAGCGCTTCCCCTCCTTGAAGGCATACTCCCTGGCCACTAAACGTGACCGACGCAACCACTGCTTGATTCCCTCAGGCTGGTGGACTTTGATGCGCCAGTCTCTGACGAACTTCGTAGTCAGCGAGGATTGGATATGTTCTGTGCTTCCTCTCCTCAAAACGCCCATTCTAAGAAGTCGTTCCAGTTCAAAATTGTCAGCGGCGCAGTCCACTTCAAAGGATGGATCCTCGGGCTTGGACGTAAGTGGGTGGTCACTCCAAAGCATCTCAGGTGGCTTGTTGTCCTCCTCAGCATCCTCGCCATACTTATCATCGAAGAGCGAGTCACCCTCTGGTTCCAAGTCGGGTTCATCCACCGTGTAGAACTCCTCATGAATCACCCTGATTGCACCATCCATCATTGTCTGCAACCTCGTGATCTTTGACTCGGTGGCCTCGACTCGGGCTCGCTTGGGTTGTTGTTCTCCCTGATCTCCTTCATGAGGTCGGGATCCACTCGCTGCAGTCCGTGGTGATGGCGGGGTGAAGGGGGCTTGAACCATGTCTTGGTCTCCACCTCCTCCTGTTGGTTCAACAAGCTCCATCCCTGGTAGCACTCCTCCACCATCCTCATCCACATTGATGTTCGGTCTTCCCACAAGAGCTCGAGGATCGAGCAACGCCATCTGAGCCATCTCACGCTCTTCGCGGTCTTCCTCCAAGGCTTTCTTCTTGACTGCTTCGGCCTCGAAGTCACCCGCCAAAACCTCATACTGGATAGGTGGAGGCAAGTTCTTGCCAGCTTTGAGTGCCACAGGTGGTTGGCGTGCTGCCACAATCCTGGATCCAAAGTCGCTCTGGTACTTCCAGCTGTGATGCTTGAAGTTGAGGTAGTAGGCCAAGCTGTTCTTCCAAGGGCCTCCAAGTCGTCGAATGCTGCGAGTCAGCAGCACCTGGTCGCCATTGTAGACGATGAAGCTGCCCTGGCCATCAGGTTTCCCCAGGAAGATAGCCTTAAACCATCTTGCCTCACCCTTGCGAGCAGTCTTGACGTAGGCGTAGATGGGTTCCCCAAACTCCGCCAGCCTGCCCGTGTAGGTCTTCTCATACACCATCTCGAACGCCGTCGCTCCCTTGTAGGGCTGGTACCTGTTCAACAGCCAGCATGCATGTCGTGCAGCCCATGTCCAAAGGGCATGACTGGAGCTGAAGGCGTAGTTGGTGGACATCTGCAACTTGTGCATGAGCGATCCTGCAAGGCTGCGGACACGTTGGATGGCATTCTCCACCAGAGCATTGGAGTGGTCACCAACCCGTGCATTGACCACTTTGGTTGGCAGACCCATCTTCATCCTTGCTGCAGTGATGACTCTCAGCAGTCTCCTCATTGCTCCCTCGTTGTCCCCACGGAGGCAAACCTCATGGTGTCCCAGAAGTTGGATGAAAGTCATCGCCTCGTGAGCAATCAGGTTCACCTGCCCCTTCGATCTCAGAGGGACTGCTCGTAGAAAGCCAGTCTGCGAGCAAATCATCACCAACCATAGAGCCGTTTCGACTTCCCCATCTGGTAGGTCTTCTCCATGGGCTCGCGTGTAGCAGTATTCCAGCGACACGCAAGGAAGTCCTGAAACCCGAGATTGTCCACGAGCTTCTCGTCGGTCCGGTCGTGCTCTAAAGGCGACGCATGCTGGGCACCACGGTTCGTAGGGCACGTGAGTCAAGGCATGCTTGTCTTGGAGAGCTTGGGAAGGGGCTTCTGCAACTGGCACTCCTTCAGCTTCACGGTGAAGTTCCAGTCGACCCGCATCAGCAGCTTCTGCAGCTGCCTTCAACTCTTCTTGCTTCATGCGGGAAACAATGCGACCATAGCACTTGGCCTTTCCTCCTGATCTGGAAATCCCCAGATAGGCACATGCAGCTCTCAACTCAGTCAAACGGCTAGCTGCCGTGAGCTCAATGCCATTGACCACCACCTTGTCGAGGTCAAAGTTGCCCACAACCACTTGGTCAACAGGAGGATCAGCTGCAACTTGTCCATCTGCAGCAGGAACATCCGGGGCACCTCGTTCTTCTGCAGGTTGTCCGGCATCGTCCTCCGGGATGTCGTCAAAGATCACCTCCTCCGCCGGGTCAGGAGCAAGTTCTTCACCTCGTCCATCATCATCGGCCAGCAGCTCATCAGGAGCCAGTGGTAGTTCCTCGAGGCCTTCTGGATCGCGCTGACGTTCAAGCACAGCATCACCATCTCCAAAGTGGAAACCCATGTCCTCAGGTTCCAACTCATCTTGGGTGAGAATGGTGATGATCTTCCTGTTGCCATCCGTCTCGTCCCCAAAGTAGAGCGAACGATGTGCCATGTTCGCCACCTCCTCGCAATATTCCCTTACCTCCCACTTCCCTTCAGCAAACGTCAACGTAGTTCTCTTGCAGAGGTCAGGACGATGAGGGAAGTAAACGGAGGTGTCCTGGAACTTGTTGTCGAGGTGGAAGCCAACTTGGAAACCTTTCTCGCTCATCTGCCAACCATGCTTCAAAGATTGCAGTGGGGCACTCAAGATTGCTTCCACCATCCTCACCATCATCGGGGGCTCCCTTATCACACGGATCCTTCCCGAAACCACAATCGACTTGTTCTGCAGGTCGATGGGCACCTTCACATTGGTAATGTGGGACAACACTCTCTCCGAAGGACACAATCCCCATCCTTGCTCATAAAGTTTCCCGTAACATAGAATGGGTTGGGTGACTTTGTCGCTCAGCACCACCCTTTCTTTCAGCAAGAGGGGTTCGCCTTCAGTGGTCTGGAGCTCAATCTCGATGTCCCTCACACCTTCCACTGGGATTGTTCGTCCCTGTGCATCTTGGAGGCGATGAGATTGGCCCATCACCTCCTGGCCAGCAAACGCCCACATGGAGGGAAACACCGCCATGTCCGCACCTGACAATCAAAATGCTGGTGGCCTCTGTGAACTCCTCCTCATGGATGTGGTTCACTCGACTTCCAGCCTTCCTGATTTCAAAGAGCTCCTCAACCTCGACATCACTGTCACTTTCATCGGGATTGTCTCCGATGAAGTAGTGGATGGCATTGATCTTGCCATCACTGTTCACTGGATTCCCTTCTCGCAAGTCAAAAATCCGCACCACTTTCTTCTGGTCCGCCTCAATTCTCGCAATCTTGTGAGCGGTTGGAGGCACCAAAGGGGCTGTTCCACTCGTTGAAGAGGCTCCAGAAGGCGATGCACCAGCTTCAGCACCATCTTGTTGTACATTTCTCACACTGGAGTTGGCCCATCCCTGCCAACAGTCCTTTGCAAGGTGGCCGGGCTTGTGGCAAATGTAGCATACTCCTTTCATGGAGTCGCCTCCTTTCCCTTTGGACTTCCCTTTGGGATCGCCCTTTCCCTTGCCAGTCTGGGATTTGCCATCGCCTTTTCCTCCACCTTTGCCCTTTTGTTTCCCAGGGTCCTTACCCTTTCCTTTGGCATTCTTGTCCTTGCCCTTTTCCTTTCCCTTTCCATCCTTGCCTTTGCCCTTCTCCGCTGCGACCCTGTCAATCTCCATCGCTGCTGGGCCGTTTGGGTCATAGGCCGCACCCATGGCCATAGCATCCGTCCACCGCAACGCAGCTCTGTCATACTGAAGGATCATCTCCCGTAGCTCATTGTAGCCCATGGAGTCCTTCATGTTCAGGTTGAGGTGGGTGCGCAATGCACCTGAAACACATCGCAGCAGGATGGCAAACTTCACATCGCCAGCAATCGGCTGCTGGGAAATCTTGTCGTGCTCCTTTATTGCCTCCTCCAGTCGCACAATTTGCGCCAACAGCGACCCTTTCATCTCGAAGGAGGGCCAGCTCATCAGCACGTTGAGCAGGCTAAGGCTTCGGTTCCTGCTCGAGGGTTGACATTGAAGGAAAAGTTGTCGCAGCACTTCGAATCCATTCGAGGACTCCACACCCTTGACCACCGTGAGCAGTCTGCCTCGCAACAACGAGGCCATCAAACCGTAGAGGAAGGCTGAGCGTCGTTTCTGTTCTTCATTGAACAGCCTGTGGTCCACAACCATGTCGAGATTGTCCTCCACATCCTTGATGTCGGCGGTGTATGTGGCATCCAACGTCGCTAGATACTGCGCTACCGTCCACCACCAGTCTTTCCAACCAGCGACCTCAGCTTCCCGCGTTTTGGGCTCATACGTGTTGGGTTTTGGCAATAATTTGAACCACCCTCCATCTTGCCCTTGACGTTGAAGTTGCAGCTGCTCCACAGCCGCT
>VSDK01021370.1:4719-22106 GCA_009767595.1 Symbiodinium kawagutii
TCATCAAGAACGAAATCAATGTCGACCACGGTTGGGTTTATGCAGGAATCCTTCTAGGCATCGTGGTAGTGGTGCGACTGCTCTCAGTTGCAGCATTGGCTAGACGGGCTGCTGCCTTCTTCTAGAAGAGGTAAGGAGATCGGTATTTTTTGGCAACAAAATCACTATTAGATAACCATCAGTAACCAGCTACGAACTGTTGTCAGTGAGCACTTAATTAAGCATCATGCAGAAGCTTTAATGGTTCATGAGAAGCAGCTCCCACTAATCAGCTATAGATCACCATTTTTGCCCTTGGCTGTGAAGACACATCACCGCGAAGCATGCGGCGAATACCAACCTCGCAGCCGAATGCTGTCAGCGGATTGTTGACAGAAATCAGTTTTGCTTAAAATAGTCCTTGTATGGTTGGTGGTTTCAGTGTTTTTTTTCAGACATTCCGGGTCATGAGTAGATATGACGACCTAGTTTTCCAGTATATATTTGTGATGCGGCAGCAAACCACCAACCAGCTGTATGCGCCGGTCATTGGTCGTCCGCCATGAGGGTCTTCAGAACTGAATGGATCGTGGCTTGACGATGACCGGCGGGCCACTTGCAACAAAGCAGTTGCCCAAAGAGTGCATCCAAAACGTTTGCGCTCTCACTCAGTGCACCAGAAATGGCACGATGCCTGGCGCTTTCCCATTCAGCTTTGGCGCTTGCATGCCAAAAAACAGACCACTGAGCTGATGCCCCGTTTCTTTGCTGAGATCTAACAGCCCGCTGGCTGGATGACAGTTCTGCACGGTGAACTGTTTGCAAGGGATTGGCCATTGCTTCCAGCTTCCAGCTATATTTCATGGGGTATGTTAGCTGCAAGGTGGGAGCAGTTAGAAGGTTCAGAAGCCATTCAGAACTCTCGTTATATCTATACCACGATTGCTTAGTTAGAGGCCAGCTTATATCTATTATCCGCCCCTGCCACTAGCCTGTGTATGTCCGGATTGATGCTTGGGCGCCCCCCATCTTTATTGGTTGAACTGATGCTGGTGGGCAGCCAACCATCACACTGACGACTATCCAGCCAGTGGCCAACCATTACCTTTCAATCATTCAATCAACCCTCAATCAACTCTCAATCAACCTTCAGCCACCTTAACCATTCACCAATCCTGGATCATTAACCAATCATTAGCCAATCCTTCACCTTCAACCAACCTACCAATCCTTAACCATTAGCCAACCCTTAACCAGCCCTTAACCAACCCTCAGCCACCCCCTTCACGCGCCTCAACGGTGACACCTCCAGGCCCAACAACTGCCACCCAACGTGGTTTTCACCCCGGACGTCACAGCGGCCGCCGAAGAAGCCGCGACGCGGGGCGAGATGAAGCGACGCTGGGATCGCGGCACGCGGCGCTACCGGTGGTGGTGATAGCATGGGGTGACGGAGTGAGGGGTGTCCCCACCAGGAGGATGAACAAATAGCCTGGCTGCTTGTTGATTGACTTTTTTCGATTGGATGAAAGAGTAGGTTGGTTGTTACATAGGATGAAGTCTGGTTAGGCTACATTGTTCAATTGGTTTTAAACTTTATTTTTTTTGTTCATCAGTTCCCCACTTGTAATGATAAACAAATGGTGAGTTGACAAGCATATTTTCATAGGGGTGGTTCAACCACCAACCAGATAGCTTACTATTGGCATCATCCTGACCTTAGCTTGTAACGACATATGATGGGGAATGTAAAATTAGGCGGCTGATAATTAAGCAAAATTATAAGCAGGGGTTACCGCTCTGTAGGTGTTTTGATGGGAATACGGTAGCCTAATGAAAAGATATGTTGGGATGCATGATGCGTAGCATTGTGAAGTTGATGATGCTTCATGATGATGAATAATGATGGATAACCATCAAAAGTCATAAGATGTCGTTAGCCATATTTCGTAATAAACCATGAAATTTTGGGTTTCCATTTTCAAGAAACTAACAGAAACCACCAGATACAAGGTGGGACCCCCGAGATAGCGATTCGTTGGTCTATAACTAGGGTAACTACTAGTTGTGGTAGATATAACTAGCTTGTTAAATGGCGAATCTGAATCAACTTATAGCCAGGAGGCACCACCTTGTAGATGTTTTTCATGTCGAAAAAAGAGGCACGCTGCCACCAAGGTCGGGTATTGTTTCTCTCAGCATCTTGGCCGCAAGCTTCAGGGGCCAGGTCTCTTGCAGTAGACAAACCACAAGTGGCCGCTGGGGGTTTCACAAAGTGATAGTTTGAATACATTACTGGATGGCTTATACCCACTAACTTAGGTTTTTAGTGTTAGCAAGGGATCTATAAGCCACCAAGATTATTTGTAATCTACTTAGCAAATATAGATTTAATGTTTGATGCATCTCGACTTGCTAAGTAGATTAAATTTGTAATCATTAAAATCTACATTTGCATTTGTAAACATTAAAATCTTAACGAATGAATGCATCATTTGAATTTGATTTGGACGTGCATCTCGGCTTGCACGGGCACAGTGGTGCCACCAGTCAGGTGATCTTGGCGGTCTACGTGGTGGTGAATGCTTTGGTCCAGCACCGTGGCAGCTGATGTGAGCAACTAAAACTGGGTGGATTACAGCTACTACCTTAGTGAAACCATGGTTTTTCTATGGTTAACAATGGTTAGTAATGGTTAGTAATAGAAGATAATGGTGGATTACAGCTACTACCTTAGCTTTTTAGGTTTTTCGGGATATGATTGATTTACCACATAACCGCTAAAGCGCTTAGACTTTTAGCAAGGGATCGGCATAAGCCACCAAGAAAATTGTGGATTTTGGAACGATGACAGTTAATGATGGTTAGCAAGGACGAATTATAGTGACTCATAGAAGCCAGTTGCTGGAATTGACAATGGTGATTGCTGACAGCCAATATCGGTGAATCTATGGGTGAACCTCCACCATTTCAAAATGGTGAGCCTAGATTAAATTTATGGCAGATGAATCTATGGGTGAATCTATGGGTGAAACTGGGTGAGCCTAAGCTCAGTTGGTTTCCGACTCGGATAGGTACCAGTTTTGGCAGAGTTAAAAAGCTGATCACTCAACTCATAACCATGGGCTCCATTTTGTAGTGTGAATTTTAAACATTCGTGAACTGAAGATCCCCGATGTTGAGTATTCAATGTTTTGACTCACGTACCTATCGGGGATGGTCCAATTTAATATTCTACCATACTCCAGGATCACTGCAAGTGGTTTTTGGTGAGTGAAGGTGTGAGTAGCATATGCTCAAGTGGTTGATACCAAAAAATGATTCCGGGTTCACCAATGTCAGTACTTCATGGTGAATTAAGCCTGGCATTGACGTAGATAGAGAACGGATGGTCAGCCAGGGGATGATGAGCAGGAATAATTAGCATTTGGTATCCAGATACCTCCGTTTGGCTGGGCCACTTGCTCGCCTTCAGCTTCGCTGAACCTCTGGATGTCGATGGAGAGAGACAGAGAGAGAGAGATCCTGATACCTTATTTTTCTAGTTCTCTATAGTTGTTTGACTAGTTGCTTATGGTCATTCTTCAACATTGTATGGATAGTGATACCAGGGTTGTTTGTCGCTTGTTTCTCAAGTAACGCGCGCTAGTTCTTTAGCTTGCTACTTGCGATACTTATGATGATTTTCATTTCTGAGTTATGGATGGCTTATGTTGCTTTTCTACTGGTTGATGTTCTACTGGTTGGAAATGGCGAATGCCAGAAGATTGTAGGGAAGAACTAGCTTATTAACTTAACCGCCAGGATGTTTTATGTTTTTTGGAGGATTCTACAGGGTTGTAGCGATTAAATATGGACAATAGTAGGGATTAATAAACAAAGAGGCTGGTTCAACAACTAATATATAGCTGTTATTTCAAGGGCACTTGCTTTCCGCTCAGATTTTCAGCTTCTCGAGAAACGTTGCGAGGTGGGGCCCTCTATTTACCACTAGCCTGGTAGCTACCCAAACGTGAACAAAGCTAAGTTAATCATTTACAATCCTCACAATCAACTATTCTAAACCATTACAGACCACCAGCCACCAATCACCATGGCAAGCCAAGCCAAGTTAAGAATCCCTTTGGGAGGCCCTGGTCCCTTGTATCTTCTTTCCTGTCGTTGAGGATTGGATGCTGCGGTCCATGGTCTAAGGTATGTCTTTGATGCTGCGGCCATCGAAACTGCACTTGAACAGATCCTTAGCGGCACTAGAGTCGTGTCCGTGGAGCTGGTCATCGAACACAAGTTCGGGCAAAACATGTGATCATGATCAAGATCCCATATTTGTAGCTTACACCCCCAGCTTTGCAGCAAAGAACCTGTAGCAGCCAGGAGCAAAAATGATCATGATTATGCATGCTTTGATAAACTTTCTGGTTCCTTGGGAAACCCACCATTTGTAGCTAGCCTACCTATGCAAGATGTTGATTGAAGAAGCTTCCAGGGTACTTTACCAGAGTGCAATATCTGAATTGTTACCCTGGCAATGGAAAACCCAACATTTATTAGAGATTTCCGAGGGTTTCACGTGATTTCCCAGGTTGCCAGGTTAGTTTACCAGGGGTAGACCTCATGACTTTGGCTATATGGAGTCACGTAGCTTCAGCGTGTTCCCATGGGGGCGGGTTGCCTCAGTAGCTCAACCAGTTGACTGGTTCATGGTTACTGGTTCCTGATAATGCTGGTTGATAGTTCTTGATCATGGTACTTCATACTAGTTATTGATACTAGGTATTGATAATGATGAGCTAAGCTGTTAAGAATGATAAGGGCGACATGTTATGCAGCGGATCTAGGAGCCACCATGATACCCATGGATATGGGTCAAGGGTCCTTGTAGCCCTGGCTTTTGAAATTCAATAAGTGACCAGAAAAGGTAGCATTTTGCCGATGTGAACTACTACTACCATGGTTCTTGCTTAAGATTCTCCATATCTTCTTATGGTGGTTTCTCAAAATAGGGGACCTCCCAAATCATCCATTACTGGTCATTTATAGTATTAAACCAACCACTTGGGGGTACCCCTATATTGAGAAACCACCTTATGACCCATTTCAATAGGTTTATGAGTATCCCTGCATCAGCCTGTTTGAATCCACGTGAGCCGTGAAACGTGGTTTTGTTAGAAGGAGGAGCTGGCATACACATCGCGAGGGCCCCCAAATGATGGGAAGTTATAAGGTGGTGCCCCCTGGTTATAAGTTGATTAATAAGCCATTTAACTATAGTTATAACTACCATAACTGGTAGTTACCCTAGTTATAAGCCAAGTTAGCTAACTAAGGGGGCCCACCTTGTAGTTTGTTGAAGTACAGCCGCACATGGGACTGCCTTTCAACGAACCAATGAGATGTGCTGACCGTTTGCGCACGTCAATTTGGGCGTTTCTCAATCCACAGGGGACCCCCAAAACTGATTGGTTTAGTGCTATACATGTATACCAGTGGAAGATTTGGGGGTACCCCCGTTAAAAAAAACACACACACACACAATTTGTTCCACTTGTTTTTCAAGCCATTTTCAACCAATGCTCAACCGTTGTATACAAAAGTAAACAGACAATGCCACGTTTCGCTGGGAACCCGAGATGATGATCTTGACCATCGTAGTCCATGACCATCAATCACTGGCCATTGCTCACCACATTTAGCCAGCAATCATCACTCATCAGTATGAGTCACAAGTAATCATGACTCGTCCTTACCCTCAATCTCCACCGCCTATACCAGTTATCATCATCAACCATCATCAATCACCAATCAGCTTTCAAGATCGAGGATGTGGATCACCATTAGTGACGGAGCGGGCCCAAAATGCCCATCATCAAAGACCAGAACTCACTCAAAAAAATCATCATCAAGCACCAGAGATCACCAAACAAAAGAATCAATCATCACAAGAAAATCACCAAACAAGTCATCACCAAACACCAGAACTCACCCTGATTTCCAACCACTCACCATGGCACCCTGTCATCCGCCTCCCTTGTGGGACCACCCCGGGAGCGCCGCGCCCCAGCCGCGCCGCCGGGACAGAATCCGCACGGTGACCGACGTGAAGGGAGCGCCCAGCTTGGCCAAGTTGTTGCTGCGTGCCGTGGCTGACGAAGCTGTTGGGAAGCTGGGGAAGCTATGAACCAACCCAGGGAGATATACCAACAACATCCAACAACCCTGTGACTATGTATGGCTATTGGTTAACCAACCAACCAATGGTTAACTAGCTGGTTAATGGTTGATAATAGGGGATGATAACTGACAAGTATAGGGGATATATGCCAATTATATGGCTATGGGTCAATATTAACCAACCAATAACAATGGTTTAACTAGCTAGCTAGTTGATGGTTAATGATAGGGGATGATAACCAACAATAGTAGTGGATATATCAGCTATATTTGGCTATGGGTCAATATTAAACAACCAACAATGGTGGATAATAATCAACAAACTATAGGGGAAACAGCCTGGTTAATGATAGGGGAACCAGGGGGACTAAGGGTTTTGACCCACTGCCATATTCCCTAGTTGGTATATATCCCCTATTATAGGGAAAGCTGGGGAAGCTATAATGGGAAGCTGGGGAAGCTGGGTATAGCTGGAAAATGGTTAATAATACGGGATGACAACTAACAGTTATAGATGATAACCAGTGATTAACCAGTGAAAGATGGGGTTAACACCAACAACAATGTGAACAAAATGTGGCTATGGGTCAATATTAAACAACCAACAATGGTGGATAATAATCAACAAACTATAGGGGAAACAGCCTGGTTAATGATAGGGGAACCAGGGGGACTAAGGGTTTTGACCCACTGCCATATTCCCTAGTTGGTATATATCCCCTATTATAGGGAAAGCTGGGGAAGCTATAATGGGAAGCTGGGGAAGCTGGGTATAGCTGGAAAATGGTTAATAATACGGGATGACAACTAACAGTTATAGATGATATATACCAACTATAAATGACTATGGGTCACTATGAACCAACTATAAACCTTCAGTTGGTGGTATGGCTATGGGTCAATATTAAACAACCAACAATGGTGGATAATAATCAACAAACTATAGGGGAAACAGCCTGGTTAATGATAGGGGAACCAGGGGGACTAAGGGTTTTGACCCACTGCCATATTCCCTAGTTGGTATATATCCCCTATTATAGGGAAAGCTGGGGAAGCTATAATGGGAAGCTGGGGAAGCTGGGTATAGCTGGAAAATGGTTAATAATACGGGATGACAACTAACAGTTATAGATGATATATACCAACTATAAATGACTATGGGTCACTATGAACCAACTATAAACCTTCAGTTGGTGGTATGGCTATGGGTCAATATTAAACAACCAACAATGGTGGATAATAATCAACAAACTATAGGGGAAACAGCCTGGTTAATGATAGGGGAACCAGGGGGACTAAGGGTTTTGACCCACTGCCATATTCCCTAGTTGGTATATATCCCCTATTATAGGGAAAGCTGGGGAAGCTATAATGGGAAGCTGGGGAAGCTGGGTATAGCTGGAAAATGGTTAATAATACGGGATGACAACTAACAGTTATAGATGATATATACCAACTATAAATGACTATGGGTCACTATGAACCAACCAATTTCATGGAGGATAATGACCAACCAATAATAAGGGAGACGTTGACCAACCAACTAATGGGGGATGATAACCAACAAAACTATAGGGAAAACAATGGTCAATAAACCGTAACGGTTATTCATCTCTACCCAGGATTACCATTTAAAATGGCTATAGATAGCTATAGACGGCTCCTTCACTGTGAATTGAGAATAAGATCAAAAATCAACGCAGTCTCAATCAATGATGGTTTGTAACGATCATTATTGCATACCCAGGATTAATAAACCCCTGGATGATTAATTGGGGGGGTACTGTACCATTGTAAAGGGAAACCAGTTGGTTTTCGCGGGATACCCCCTGTTAATCAACCTGGGGTTTATTAATCCTGGGTAGGCATTAATCAATGAAGGTACAAACCATTTAAACTATGGCTATATGTACCACAACTGGTGGTTAATTAAGATAAACTCCTGGTTGATGGTTTGATCAACATTTTTCCCTAGTAAACATTAACAATTGGTTGGTTGAGTAATATTTTTCATTGGGGTTGAAACCACCAATCTGTTAACCAATGAAGGTACAAACCATTTAGCTATGGTTATATGTACCATATTAACCAATGAAAGTACTTTTAAAAAGCACTTTTGGGGCTATTAACCAATGAATGTGGTAATCAACCAAGAAATCTTATAACTACAACTCAAAAATGTATTAATTTACTGGATGGCGATTTATCATAAGCAACATGTGGTGGTTTCTCGAAATATGGGACCCCCAAATCATCCAGTTTATTAACTCGTGATAGCAATTAACCAACCATTTTTGGGGAGCCCTATTTTGAGAAAACAACATTTTTTGGGTTACGAGGTAGTTATGGCTGGTGATGAAGAACCAGTAGTCCTGATAGTTAAGCCCATGGTATGGCTATGAATTGTTGAATCGCCATGTTTTTGTTGGGGGTGATAAAGCAATGAAGGTATTTTTAACCAGGAATGATCATTAATAAGGTTTATGAACATTCATTCACAATCAAGACTGGTCAGTAACCAACAATGGTGATTAATGGTGAGGTACTGCTGTAGCTGGTTTTTGGTCCTTTGACACTTGTCAAGTTAGAGTCATGGTTTGGGTGGATTACAGCTACTACCTCAGCTTTTTAGGCTTTTCGGGATATGATTCATTTACCATGCAGCCACTTAAAAATAGACGTTCAGCACGGGATCAGCCACCAAGGCACAATGGTGATTTATGAACAGGATGGCTTATACCCACTATCTTACGTTTTTTAGTGTTTTTGGGATATGATTGATTTACCTTATATAACCACTAAAAATATATTTTTAGCAAGGGATCAACATAAGCCACCAAGTCATGAATGTGTTGTTTTGATTGATTAAAGAGAGGTACTTTTACAATGATGGAGGCTTGTCAATGGTTAAGGTCTGTTGCTCACCATTTATGCTAATGAATAAGCCAGTTGAGGCAGTCTGTTAACGGTTAATTGTGGTTTACTAGTGATGAAAGATAGTTATATAACGGAGCTTGTTAATCGTTAACAGTTGCTGGTCAATTACTGTCTCAAAGAGCCTCCTTGGTAGGCACTTAGTGGTGCTTGAAATGCTTGAAAATGGTTTAATGTTTCATGAGGGTGAAAGAATTGTGGGCAATGCTTCACAATGAGTATAGAGGTATTACCAAGGTCATGTGATCGTTTTATTGTAAACGCACTAGAGGTGTTCAAATGTGTGTGCTCCACCATTTGTCGAGAAAGAGTGATACACATAATACATGTAACCGTCCTGAAGTGGATAGAATTTTAAAATGGAAGAATCCCCAATCATGGCAAATGACAGAACAATCGAAAGTGAAGAGACCTTCAACATCTACTACTCCAGGATAACTGCACCCCACTATCCCCTGGAATGTGTTTGATAGAGGGCTTGGTCCACGGTGGTGAAGATTGGTGGTTTTGGTGCCCGTGGTTTCTTGGTCTTGGTGACCATGATGGTTTCATGGGCACAGCAGCGCGTAAGGTTTCTACGATGTATGGCGTTCGTCAATGTTTATTTTGTTGGTGATTGCTATCGGGAGCTGCTTGTAGCCTGGTGCATCCCTGTGCCCTGTTAAAGAGGGAGCCAGGGAGCTACGAGGAGTGGCCTAAGCATTAAATGGTAGTTGTGATATGTTGTGATTATCAAATATTGAGCGTGTTTGTTCCCAAAATCGTAGGTGCTGAACTCAAATAATCAAACGTTGATGAATAAGAAGTATCATCCAATAAAATCACATGTAGTTCTGAATGATTTTCATGGGTGGATTACAGCTATGAACTTAGTTTTTTAGCTTTTTTGGGACATGATTGATTTACCATATAGCCACTAAAGCCGTTAGACTTTAGCAAGTGATCGACATAAGCCACCAAGTTTCATGGTGGTCAACACTCCAATTTTCATGGTGGATTCCAACAGCTGCCAGCCGGAAAAGCCAGTAGCTGCCACCTAGATGCCATTGGTCCGTTGGTCTTCACCATCTTCTTGGGACTGTTGGTCACTTGCAGCGAGATCAGACGACTGGTTTCAAAAAATAGCTATGAGAGAGCTATTGCCTGTGATGGTTTCGTGGTGTACATGGATGTTTCTCAATATGAGGACCCCCAAAAATGGCTGGTTCATTATTGTAGACAACAAATATTGGATGATTTGGGGGGCCTATTTTGAGAAACCGCCACGTGATATATATATATTTATATATTTATATAAATATGAAGTAATAAACTGTAGTATGGCCATGAACCCTTTGGATGGGATGTGTAGGTGAATGTGTAGGTGATTGAAACTTTCAACATGCACACAGTTTACTGGAGTCAACCAGTTGAGTTGGCTGATGGTGGACGATGATTCTATAAGCTTCAGATGCAACGAACATATGTTGGCTTATGTGTTTTTTTTTGTAACTTGTTTGACTCTCAGATTATGCCTTCATCTTAAAAACAAATGCGCTTATTTGCAACCATCAATCTTGTTACAGGCTGTTTCAATTGGACCCGCTCTAAAACACAAAGCCATTTTAGGTTCAGAGGCAGTAATCATGTGCAGGAATAGTGATTCAACTGCAAAGTGGGGCCTGCCAACAAGACATTCGTTGGTGCATAAACCCGTGAAGCCATTGTTCCCAATGCTAACCAGTGACACTGTTGTTCCCAATGCTGATACTATGGCTCTACAATACAGTACCCTCCACTTGCAACTCTCAGGACGAAGGAACAAGTGATATCTACCATAAGTGGTGATTGATGGTAACCGGTAGATGAATAAAAACTGGCAACAAACTGGCAGCATTTCTTGGCAATGGCTCATGAATCTCAACGAGTACTTAATGATTTGGGAAAGAACCGACTTGATACATACTTCTCCGATTTCCAGCTCAACTCATCTAAATCTAGGTGAACGGGTGGGGAACACTTCGGTCGTGTCCGCTTTCACACTGTCTCGGTCTGAGAGTTTTGGCTGGAGTAATCTCCGAGGTGGTGCCCCCCAGATATAAGTTGGCGAATCAGTCATGTAGCAAGCTATACTAGCAGCGAGTTCTATATACCACTGGCCTGTAGTTACCCTAGCCATCTATCACCTAATTATGTCAACCAACTCGAGGGCCTTCTTTGTGGGCCAGGTCGTGGTTCAGGGGATAACTGCCAACAAATGGCTGTGAGGCAAAACCCCGTACCCCTGGTTCCCCATCATTAACCCTTGTTTTCCCCATAGTTTCTTGGTCATTAACCACCATTATTGGCATGTTAATATTGACCCATAGCCATTACTTGTTGGTAAATCCTCCATGAACGTTGGTTGGTGAACTGCTTGACCCAGCTTGCCAAATGATCACAGGCCTAGACCACCTAGACATCATTGGCGCGATCCGAGAAAAAATGTTCCATGGCAAGTTCACCCTGGTCAGCCTATGCCAGTAAACATGATTGATTTACTGCTACTACCCTCTGGTAAACTAATCTGGCAATGGAAAATCCATCATCTTTTGATGGTTTCCCAGGGTTTCACTAGAAAATATGGTTAAAATCTGTTGCCAGGTTAGTTTACCGCAGGGTAAACATTTTGATTCGTGCTTCTTTGCAGACATTCACCATAGCTGATCCGGAATGCTTTTATTTTCGGCTGACCGATGGGGTAATATTCATCATATTTACACAATGAGTTGTACATTTACCATAGTGATGTAGCACTTGGTGTCGGCCATTTACTCGAACCTAGCCCTGCTCTCTCCATCAGATTCACCACCCGTTCGATATAGCTTGCCGCACTCACGGCCGTAGCTGATTGATAAAGAGGTTTCGACTAATCATATAGTTGACATATATATCATGAATAATACCTAGGATTAGTTCCGAAGCAAATATGCTTGGCTTTCACCGATATGTTTCACATGGCTTCGCCCCCTTACCACGCTGTTTACATGGGCTGTAAATGGCTGGCTCGGTCATCAAACACCGCGGTTGACAGGTGCCACTCTGTGGTTATTTGGGCGCCAAGCAGAACAGTCAAGGCCGGCCAAGCACTGTGGATCAAGGAAGTGGTGGACCTTTCTTATAGGAAGAAATATCCACTTAGGGTAGATACAACTATACTATAGGTTAGATATATGATAAGAAATTATCAGTTAGGGTAGTTAGGAATTGATCTCCAGTTCTACCTGGGTGACTGGTATAGTTACCAGGTAGGGGAAGATTTGATCGCTAGTTCTTGGTTAAAATGATGGTTAAAGCCGTACTTAGGTTAGGTCACGTTTGGGAAATACCAGTTAGGGTAAATACAACTATATTGGGTGGGGGGTAAAACACAATTTATAACCAAGGGGGTACCGCTTGCGTATACCTGGGCAAAATCAAACGCAATAAATAAGAAAGGCGCAAAAGTGGTATATGGTATCTTGTGTGATTGGGTGTTAAGTATAGTTGACCCTCTCAAAACGCGTTAATAAACCAACACTATGTCACTTGATGGGATTGAAATTCTGACCCTTAATTGTGAAGAATGCTTGATACTTACAGTAATCATTCACTGATATTGGACCAGCGATTTGGAACCAGTGATGCTGAACATCCAAATTTAATTGAGCAGTTTGGGGCCCAGTCAACCATGACACCGCCGTTTGGATAATGATGGTCCATGAAACAGGTTAGAACCAACAATAAGACAACTATAAAATGTGATATTAATTGATGAAGTCATGTTACTTAATATCCCACCTCCGAATTGCCGCATGAATCGCTGGTTACTTGACTATTCGGATATTTTGCGAGTGCTACAAGCATCAGGCTGAACACTGCTGGCATTGGTTGGCTAAGTGATTGAACTACCTCGCTCGGGGAGAAAAAACCTGACAGCAAATCCTTGGAGAGTTGCAATCTCTTGGATGCGTTAAAGCCATCAGGGATCGTCATCATCCCTACTGCAACTTAGGAGTACCGGAAGACCCGCAATGATTTTTTCATTGTTTGCGTGGCTTTAGTTTTGCATCGGGGGAAAAGAGTTCCGTAAACATAGTCTCAGGTTGCCAGTGCCCCCACCACTGATGGCTCCGCAGAACCACTTCGGTGTCTTGTCACTGGTACCTCCCTGTCATACTGTTTGGGCATTACATGACAGCCTTGAAAGTAGAAATATATATTGGGATTTGAGGTTGTTGTTATCACCTTCTTTGTGCATACATGCCGCATTTGACCGCATTTGACCATGCATAGTAGATATATATATATATATATACATTATTAATATGTATTCATTCACATTCACATTTGCATCTTTACATTTATGTATGAACAAATGGCGTGCAAATGCATGTACAGACGCACGGCATGCTTGAAATTGCACTGCAAAAAAATCACATCTACCTTTGGTCGCCAAGCTTTGGGCCACCTCCCTGGTCGTCCTCCAGTCTGAGCTTGGCTGTGCAGGTTTGATGGGTTGCTTTTGCGGCTGCAACTTCCTTCACTGCTCTTGCTCCCTGTGTGCCCTCATCGGATCTGCAGCTCGGATCAACGGTTTGGAGCAGCCTGATGAAGCTGTGGAGATGTGGCGAGCTGGTGGTTGGTTGATTTGTAGATCGGTGTGCCTTTAAACAGTTTTGCCCCGAAGCTGGTGCTGCCATTGATCAGGATTATCCGATTGGATCATTGGGGGGGCGTCCATCATTGCCAAGCTGAATTCAGGATAGTTTGATCCTTGGTCTAGTGCATCATGGGATCGCCATGAAAAATGTACTCCCCCGAAAACCAACATACCGCAAAAAAAATCAAAGAAACCAGGGTTGGTTCTATGTTTGTTCACCATTTTTCCAAGTTCTATGTAAGTCAGATTGGGGTCACTTGGAGCTGTTTTCCTTGATTTTTGGGATGATTTGGAGAAGCAATTCTGCCAAACATAGAAGCCAGTAGGCCTTTCTGGAAATGCTGCGTATGCTATTTTCTGCTCTACTTTGAGAGCCGGCAGATTCTATGTTAGCCTGCCTGATTCCAAACGGTCATCCAGTAGTCCTTCTAGAAGGGCTGTATGAGCCAACATAGAACATAGATGAAGCTTTTTGAGAAGAGGACCGCCGAACAGTACCCATCCAGTATCCCTTCCAGAAGGGCTATGTGAGCCCCCAAAAAAAAGAAAAAACTAGGGTTGGTTCTATTTTGGCTGGTGGAATTTCAAAGTTCTATGTTAGTCAAATTTGGTTCACTTCGAGCTGTCATCCTTGATTTTTGGGACGATTTGGAGCGGCTATTTGGCCAAACATAGGATCCACCAAAGCCTCCTGGAAAAGCTATGTACGCTCTACTTTTAGGGCCGGCAGATGCTATGTAAGCCTGATGCCATACATCATCAAGTAGCCCTTCTAGCACAGCTGTGCGAGCCAAGATAGAACATAGAGGAGCGCCGAAGGATACCCATGCAGTACCGCTGCTAGAAGGGCTGTATGAACCAACATAGAACATAGATGAAGTTTTTTGACAAAAGGGCCGCCGAACGGTACCCATCCAGTACCCCTGCTAGAAGGTCAGCCCTGAATGCGTTCAAATTTGAATTGTGTTGATAAAGAACTTCATTAAGGAAATGATGGATGTGATTTTGCAATTTTTTGGGGTCTTGTTGGGGCATCCTAGATTTCCTGGATTTGTTCTTGGAATGTTCGATATAGGATTGGGTTCTATGTTTGCGCACGCTATTGTTGTGTTTTACAGCATCCTATCCCATTCTGGAATCATTTGATCAGTCAGACTTTGAGTATTTGTGGGGTACCCCCTTTGTCAGCCCCAAATGCGTTCAAATTTGAGTTGTTTTGATAAAGAATTTTAACAAGGAAAGGATGGATGTGATTTTGGCAATGTTTTGGATTTTGTTTATGGAGCATCCTAGCTATCTTGGATTTGTTTTTGGAAAGTTTGATATAGGATTGGGTTCTATGTTTGCACACACACATGACATGTTTTCTTAAGGTTCTATGGCAGCGCTCACTTTTGATGGGTTCCTTGGGATTTGAAAACATTTTTGGGTTCTATGTATGCTGTGGCTGGGGCAAATCTCGCAGTTCCCCCTTGTCAAGCGGTGATCGCACGACCAACAGCAAGGCACCAAAGTCTCTCACAGCAAAAGCATCCCGGTCAAACGCGTCGAACCCGACCTTTTTTTGATTGTTTTGAAAAAAGATGTCAGATATTGATTTTTTTCTTTCAGGAGATTGACATTGATTCTTAAGTCAAAAGTTGAACATACTTTTCCACCAGAGAAAGCACGGCACGGTTCTATACATTGCCCTTTGGGTTCTATGTATGCCGTTTGGTCGACGCACTTGCCCTCCCCCTCCAGGTTCTTGGGTACAGGCTGCTTGGGCACCAACGTGAACCATTGAAACAAAAAAAATGCATTTTTTCGGGATTTGTTTGGTATTGCTTTGGCTGGGCCAATTGACGTTGCAATCTAGATTCTATGTTTGCAATCCTGTTGTGTCTACACCTTCCCATGCTGTCATAATCTGGGCACTTTCAGTATTTGTGGGGTACCCCCTTTGTCAGCCCCAAATGCGTTCAAATTTGAGTTGTTTTGATAAAGAATTTTAACAAGGAAGCAGTACCGCTGCTAGAAGGGCTGTATGAACCAACATAGAACATAGATGAAGTTTTTTGACAAAAGGGCCGCCGAACGGTACCCATCCAGTACCCCTGCTAGAAGGTCAGCCCTGAATGCGTTCAAATTTGAATTGTGTTGATAAAGAACTTCATTAAGGAAATGATGGATGTGATTTTGCAATTTTTTGGGGTCTTGTTGGGGCATCCTAGATTTCCTGGATTTGTTCTTGGAATGTTCGATATAGGATTGGGTTCTATGTTTGCGCACGCTATTGTTGTGTTTTACAGCATCCTATCCCATTCTGGAATCATTTGATCAGTCAGACTTTGAGTATTTGTGGGGTACCCCCTTTGTCAGCCCCAAATGCGTTCAAATTTGAGTTGTTTTGATAAAGAATTTTAACAAGGAAAGGATGGATGTGATTTTGGCAATGGCTTGGATTTTGTTTATGGAGCATCCTAGCTATCTTGGATCTGTGCTTGGAAAGTTTGATATAGGATTGGGTTCTATGTTTGCACACACATGACATGTTTTCTTAAGGTTCTATGGCAGCGCTCACTTTTGATGGGTTCCTTGGGATTTGAAAACATTTTTGGGTTCTATGTATGCTGTGGCTGGGGCAAATCTCGCAGTTCCCCCTTGTCAAGCGGTGATCGCACGACCAACAGCAAGGCACCAAAGTCTCTCACAGCAAAAACATCCCGGTCAAACGCGTCGAACCCGACCTTTTTTTGATTGTTTTGAAAAAAGATGACAGATATTGATTTTTTTCTTTCAGGAGATTGACACTGATTCTTAAGTCAAAAGTTGAACATACTTTTCCACCAGAGAAAACACGGCACGGTTCTAAACATTGCCATTTGGGTTCTATGTATGCCGTTTGGTCGACGCACTTGCCCTCCCCCTCCAGGTTCCTGGGTACAGGCTGCTTGGGCACCAATGTGAACCATTGAAACAAAAAAAATGCATTTTTTTCGGGATTTGTTTGGTATTGCTTTCGCTGGGCCAATTGACGTTGCAATCTAGATTCTATGTTTGCAATCCTGTTGTGTCTACACCTTCCCATGCTGTCATAATCTGGGCACTTTCAGTATTTGTGGGGTACCCCCTTTGTCAGCCCCAAATGCGTTCAAATTTGAGTTGTTTTGATATACCCCATGAAATGGTCCCTTATGAAATGGGGAACCTTTACTCCTCATAAATTGCATTTCCAGGGTCACTGCATAAAGGAGAGCTGGTTGCAGAAAGCAAAAAATGCACAAATTAGACCATGAACGGCGTGGATTTGCTGGTACTTGCATTCTATAAAAACAGTGGTTTTCCATTTTATAGCTTTAAACGCTCTAAATATCAATTGGTTGGGTTTGTTGGTAGGTGCATTCCATAAAGACATTTGGTAATTGTGTTTGGGTTTTGGATCCGGTGTTTTGTTAAACCATACATTCTATAAAAAGTATGCCTGGTCGTGGACATTTCCGGCGCATGATGGCAGATGTTGGCTAGTCATTGTATAACAATTTAGTATCCAAGCACAACTGAAAGTTTGGAAGTTGGTAGGTCCATTTTATAAAGATAATGGTTTTTGATTATGCTGACTTGGGCACAGTTGGTCAGAGTAGTTTATAAAACAACTCAATGG
>VSDK01021370.1:23488-36203 GCA_009767595.1 Symbiodinium kawagutii
TCTCCCCACCCATAATGTTATGTTGGTCCACCCATTTTATAAATCCTGATTTCCCGCGCGAAATGCTGAAGTCTCTGGCTGTCACTGTCATGCCCATATCTCCCCACCCATAATGTTATGTTGGTCCACCCATTTTATAAATCCTGATTTCCCGCGCGAAATGCTGAAGTCTCTGGCTGTCACTGTCATGCCCAAAATCATAGTTTCTCACTATAGATGGTTGATCGATGTTGAGAATCTCTCAAGCCCATCCAGGAGAATTGGTTCCGGGGAAGGGTCATGTCACTATAAAATGTCAAATGCTACCATTTATCTCCCCGCCCATAATGTTATGTTGGTCCACCCATTTTATAAATCCTGATTTCCCGGGCGAAATGCTGAAGTCTCTGGCTGTCTTTGCCAGGCCCAAAATCATAGTTTCTCACTATAGATGGTTGATTGTTGTTGAGAATCACTCAGGCCCATCCAGGAGAATTGGCTCCGGGGAAGGGTCACTTCACTATAAAATGTCAAATGCTACCATTTATCTCCCCGCCCATAATGTTATGTTGGTCCACCCATTTTATAAACTCTAGGGCTCCACAAAATGCGGGGAAAAAAGTTCTTACATCCATCATTTTAGAAATCGCAACTGCTAGGCGAAGCGATTTCTTGGTATTAATCACCTGGAAAAAAAATTCAAGGCTGTCAAGGAAACACGCATTCTTCTTTAAGAACAGTAGCCCTAGACAGTCCAAGCTTTCCGCAGAACACACGAATGTCGTTTTTTTAGATGGTAAACTTGCCACGTTTTCGTGTGGGCATTTTAATGCAAAACGTTTGAATGCTTCAAGCCGCAGAAGGCCCCGGAAGCTTTGCGGAAGGGGCATGTGATTGTTTTTCAAGCTTCCAAGAAAGCTTGCGAAAGCTTTTTGTAGCAAAACTGGCTTCGCGGAAGCCACCGTACCTACAGCGGAAGCTGCGCGAAAGCTTTGGCGGAACCTGGGGTAATTGCCAATCTAATGATAAAGGAATATAAATAAACCATCATTTATATATGAAGATTTGTTTTTTTACGAAAGCCAGCCGAGGGCTGAATTCTTTTTGCGAGCAAAGCGAGTTAAGGGGTCCGGGGACGGCCCGCCCAGGGGACACATTTGGTGCCAATAGGGTGGGGGAAATGATTTTTGGGTGGGCACGGTTTTGCAGTGCGTACCGAACGGGCTTGTGAGGCGAAAAAGGGGGGTTGGATGAGGCGGCGATGCGGTAAAACGCAGGGCTTTTGTATGTCTTGGGAGGTCGGCATATTGAAGCCAGCAGCAGGAAAGCTGGAAGAAGCCAGTTTATGAGTGCTCCAGTAGAAAAGCGGGGTGAAAAATGTGGTAAAAACCGTGAAAATATATACGGTTTGACCTGGCCGAAGGTTGGTTCCATGTTGAACGCAGCTTGGCGTGGCGTAGGTCGATGTTGGACCCCGAGTGTATCATAGGTCGATGTCGAGAGGCACAGGGTGGGGGAAATAGTTTTTGGGTGGGCACGGTTTCGCAGTGCGTACCGGACGAGCTTGTAAGTCGAACCGGGGGGTTGGATGAGGCGGCGGGGGGAAAAAATGCGGTAAAACGCAAGGTTTTTGTGGGTCTTGGGATTTCGGCAAAGGGGAGCTAGCAGCGGGAAAGGTGGAAAAAACTAAGGTTTTTGAGCGCTCGAGGAAACAAATGGTGGAAAGACCCCGTTGTTTTTGAAAAATGTGGGAAAAATCGCGGATGCAGTTCTGCTACGGGTTCCGGCTTTCGTTCCCCCTTCGCAGGTGTCTCCATCGGCCTAACCTTGGCATTTTATAGAGAAAAACCTTCGGAAGCAGTTTCTTTTTCAGATGTTGGCAAATGATTTTATAAGGAAATAACATCCTACAACAAAGACCGTGGCATGTCTTGGCCCAGTGATTCCATAAAGAGCATTTGCGCTTGGGGATGCTGCGACTCGTTTTACCGTTTCTTGGCTTTTCATTTCATAAAAAAACTTCTGTGTGCAACTGAATTGGTGTAGTTTATGCTGGAACCTGGTGCTGCCAATTTATAATGGGTTTCCCTCCAGTCAAAAACCATTCAATTAGGTAGCCCAATGTTGGACATCAGACATTATAAAACAGCTGGCTTTACATTTTATAAGTCTGAGCCTGCTGGTTTTTCATTTTATAAGTCTGAGCCTGCTGGTTTTGGACTTCATAAACTGGTACATGTTTATGCGCTGGTATGTAAAGCATCTGGGGGGCATTTCATGGGGTATGTTTTGATAAAGAATTTTAACAAGGAAAGGATGGATGTGATTTTGGCAATGTTTTGGATTTTGATTATGGAGCATCCTAGCTATCTTGGATTTGTTTTTGGAAAGTTTGATATAGGATTGGGTTCTATGTTTGCACACACACATGACATGTTTTTTTAAGGTTCTATGGAAGCGCTCACTTTTGATGGGTTCCTTGGGATTTGAAAACATTTTTGGGTTCTATGTATGCTGTGGCTGGGGCAAATCTCGCAGTTCCCCCTTGTCAAGCGGTGATCGCACGACCAACAGCAAGGCACCAAAGTCTCTCACAGCAAAAACATCCCGGTCAAACGCGTCGAACCCGACCTTTTTTTGATTGTTTTGAAAAAAGATGACAGATATTGATTTTTTTCTTTCAGGAGATTGACACTGATTCTTAAGTCAAAAGTTGAACATACTTTTCCACCAGAGAAAGCACGGCACGGTTCTAAACATTGCCATTTGGGTTCTATGTATGCCGTTTGGTCGCCGCACTTGCCCTCCCCCTCCAGGTTCTTGGGTACAGGCTGCTTGGGCACCAATGTGAACCATTGAAACAAAAAAAATGCATTTTTTTCGGGATTTGTTTGGTATTGCTTTCGCTGGGCCAATTGACGTTGCAATCTAGGTTCTATGTTTGCAATCCTGTTGTGTCTACACCTTCCCATGCTGTCATAATCTGGGCACTTTCAGTATTTGTGGGTACCCCCTTTGTCAGTCCCAAACGCGTTCAAATTTGAGTTGTTTTGATAAAGAATTTTAACAAGGAAAGGATGGATGTGATTTTGCAATGTTTTGGGATTTTGTTTATGGAGCATCCTAGCTATCTTGGATTTGTCATTGGGAGGTTCGATATAGGATTGGGTTCTGTGTTTGCGCTTGCTATTGTTGTGTGTTTTGATGCACTCATTTGATCATGCAAGCTTTCACTAGTTGTGGGGTACCCCCCTTGTCAGCCCACAAAATGATCAAATTTGAGCTGTTTTCACAAAGAATTTGAATGACCAAAATGATAGCGAATTTTGACCATATATTGTATTTTTTTCAAGGTCTTTGGGTGTGTTCTATGTTTGCATGTTTTGTCTTTATTCGCCCACCCCTCGTTTCAAAATAGTTTCACGCAATGCGTGCCATCCCGGCAATGCATGCCGTCCAGGGTCAAAAGTACCAGGGTTAAAAGGGAAACAACCTGGGGCCAGGGAGTGAGGTCCGACAAATAGAAAGAGAGAGATAAAGAGAAAAAGAGAGAGAACGAGAGAACTGCAGCGAAAACTAACATAAAACTGCAGCCCAAAATGGTCAGTTGGGTGCTACGGGTAATTCAATTTTTACAAGTTTGTATGGATTATAAACACCTGCGTGGGTGCTATGTTCACAAAAGTCAGGACAATTGGGAGAGAGAGCGCGCAATCCTTTCTCCCCGGGAATGATGCCGTACCAAGATTCTATGTTAGTCGACATCTATATGGATTCTGGGTTTCATGTTGGTTTTCCCCGGTGTAGTAGATGTGACCGTGTTGTTATAGGTTTGACCAAATCCTAGCGCCTGCCTCCATCAGATATTGAAGGTTGTTATATATATTATATATGCATATGTAGAGTTTTACCGTAGTGGCCACGTATGGTAGAAGTTGCCATTGTATGGTAGAAGTTCTCATCGTATGGTAGAAGTTGTCATCGTATGGTAGAAGTTGTCATCGTATGCTAGAAGTTGTCATCAAATCACAGGGCCACCTAATAGCGTTCGTGTTTAACTGCTTCGGAACAAAATAGCCTCGCAGAGGAAGAGATCAAGAGTTGTGAACTGGAAAAAAGAGTGCTGCAGACAAGCACAGTTACATGTTGTGGAGTCGAAGGTAGGCACTAGGGGTCGGTGACGGCTTGATATACACTGTGGGTATCATCATTGGTCGCACTATGGGCTGAATATGCATCAGTGCTACGACAGGATGAACCGTTCAAGTGAACATTTAGTAGTGCCTTTTTCAATCCAACAAAATCACTACACTCACCACCATGTACTGGTACAACCCTTGGCCTTTAAAACATACCCTTGGTAATCTGACCTGGCCGCACCACTTGTATTCGGTCAATCTCAGGTCCCACGTAAATCGCCGCCAGCGCTCTGACATCGCCTCGCGGTCAGGTCATTGTGCTCTTCATGCTCTCGGCGGCCGAGCCAGGTGGAGTGGGGGGCCATGATGGCTGGTGGATTCAAGTGATGGCTATGTTAACCGCAGGATTCATAAACCTTATTTAAGGGTGTCGAGTGGTTAGTAAGATTGGATATATAAAGGGCTATAACCACTGTAACAGCCAACAAGAATGGTTCATGTGCCACAGCTTTTCGTGGCGCTGGTCTTGACAGGTTGAACAATTGTGGCTGGAGCGTTGAGGGAATCGCCGTGAAAAATGGGAAACAAGCGACATCCCAATGTGATGGTTTCTCAGAATAGGGGTCGCCCAGAGTGACTAATCGTGCCCAGTAGCTTATAATAATCCATTACAATACTGAATCCAGGTAGGCACATCAGGGGATATTGCAACATAAAGCATCAACACCTAACGAGAAACCAACAATAGACACAGCAACCTTGGCCAGCAATGCTGATCTTGATCCTATTGAGCAAACAAACGGAAGTCAGAACTAATTACTTACAGTTGGTGAATCACGCGCATGGTTACTCAATATACGCTATATCATCATGGACGAATCATTCGTCATTGACCATGTACTACTTGACTGTGGGTTCACGTGTACACCTGGTTCCCCCTCGCTATTAGCCAGGCAGTTTTCCCAGTAAAATTGTTGCTTGTTATCCCTTATTATTGGTTGATTAACTGCTTGACCCATAGCAAATTAACTGTTTTATCAAGTTTAATCAATCATCCTTGGATGATCATCCCACTTAGTAACTGGTTGGCACTCATGGTTAGTAACTACCCTAAGGGGGTAATATCACTGATAAATAGGTTACGAACCAGTTGCTAAGTAGGATGACCATCCAACTCATTAATCATCGATCCCTTGGGGACCGTTGCCGCGTCACAGGAATCGAGCAGTATCTCAAGAATCTTGGATTGCAATATCAACAAATCAATAGGTGCGATATGGCAGAATGATGTGTCCACCAATTGCCGGAGATATGTTAATTCATCCATGAATCCAGAATGGTAATACATTCGCTCTTGGATCAGAAATTGGACAGCTGTGGTAGCTGTGCCGATGCACGGTTGATTGTAGTTTGCTTAAGAAACCGGTGATGGGAAGCAGCAAGAGCATGCTCAAATGCTGGTAACCTGGGTCCCCGGCGGACCTACCAGCCTTTGCCAACGGAACAACCAGCAAAATAGGTGTTTTTTTTGAAACTTTTCGCTTCCATAACTTAGCGAAAATGTTTTTGTTGCCCGTCGGCTGGAAAACGAAGATTTCCAATAAGCAAACCAACTGGAAATGGAGGATGGTATGTTTACCAAAAGCCGATGATGGCATGTCCAGTTTGAGTCTGGCCTGTTCTTTTTCACATTGAAGTTCCGTTCGTGCTACTTGGTGGCATCTATGGCACAGTGAGGTATGAAGGAGGGCCAAAGCAGTGTTGTTCCCAGGGTTTGAATTCTGGCAATGCCAGCACCGTCCCACAAGGGATGCTCCACCTGGGACATTAACAGGAAAATCCGCGGTTCAGCTGAGTCTCCAGCCTTCGGTCTCGTTGTTTTCGCGGCCTTTAGGGATGCCATGCAGTTGTGGACCTCCACTGATTGGGCGTTGGTTGTGATCCCGATTGTTATTCCTTGCTGGAAAGCTTGGCCATGATGAACCTTGAGTCAATGAAGCATTAACCAATACCATGAAATGCAGAAGCCAATGACAAATACCATGAAAATACCATGAAATTAGCCGTTCGTTCAAGTTTAAAGATTGCGTTAACCAATGAAACATCACATGAAATTAGCTTTTTGTTCAAGATTCAGCAAATGATAACGATTCAACTACTAACCATCAAATTTGCTAGCTGCGAGGTGAGACTAGTGGTGAGTCGCCATGACTACATCTAATTGCATGTGCAGGCACGTGGCCTAGTTGTAAGTGGGGGGTCTCACACCTGCCAATTCGGTGGATATGGCTGTGGGTCGATATTAACCATCAAGTTTATGGCTTACAATGACCAGCCAAATCATAGGGAAAACAATGGCTAATGATAGGGGAACCAGGGGTACAGGGTTTTGACCCACAGCCATATGGGTTTACAGCCATTTTTTGATAGGATAACCAACCAGACGTACAGAGTGATTCCCCCCTAGTTTACATTTGTTGGTTTATAAGCCACGTGATTAAATAAGTATATGTGTATCTACTCTACCTGGTAGTTGCCCTAGTTATAACCTAAGTTGATTAGCCAGTTAATTTACCAGTTGAGTGTACCTAGTTCTACCACTGGTAGTACATCAATTGTAAGTTACCACTATCAGTTACCACTACCAGTTGCATTAATGGAAAGTTGCCCTAGGTTAATAACCAGTGGGTGTACCACTCTGTAGGGGTACACCATGGCTTTACCCATTTGGCCGGTGCTGTGCAACTGGTTCTTCCCCACCCCTTGCTCTGACCTGGGTCGCAACCAGGAAGTGCGACCCACAACAGTGCGCTAACTGGTGGCTCGGTGAAGCGGTCGTGGCAATGCAAGGGCACTGCAGGAAGCACTACTGCACCACTACAAGTCTGGTGGTTAATGGTTGATGCTAAAATGTCGATTTTTGATGGTCAAATGTTTGTGAGCTATGAGCATTCAATCGACCTGGCGAACTAAAATTCAATAGTGTTAAATGATTTTTTCGCAGTTTGGGAACAGACTGATGATCAAATGTGGTGGTCAAATGTTGGATGCGCATCTTGGATGATGAAGGTGAAATAATTACTTGTAAAATGATGGCTAAATGTTGGATATTGATGGTTACATGGTCTAATGGTGATTGCAAAGGCTTACAAAAAATGGTCAATATCATGGGTGAACGTTGGGTTGTCATGATGGATCAACATTTGATGCTGAGAAGTGCTTGAACAGTTAAGTTATATAGGTCATAACTAAACTGGGGGTAACTACCGCTTAGGGTAGATATGAAATTTGGTTGGTTATGTTTACCCACGAATCTCACTAGGGGGGTACCACTCTGTAGGGAGGGGGGGGGGGGGCTCAGCGCCCTCCGATACATGCACAGCATTGCAGCATTGACCCCATCCACAGGTCCAGTGGCTTCCCAAAATAGCGCAGCAGTTAAACGCAGTTGCACACCAGTAGTTTCATTGTTTGTTGCTGCAGTCAATTCGATATGAAAGTTGAAGTTGCTCGAAAATATTGTTTTCTTCATGCTCCTGATGAGTTTGAGACAACAAATAATGGTAGATCCAGGTAAAGATAGAACCAGTACGTAGCGATGATTCATACTTCATACTAATTCCCACCCTTGAAAAATAAACCATTACCATGGTTTTCTGTAACAATCATCCAAAACACCAGAGTTTGTTGGCACCATTTGGTTCTATTTCCAACAATCCATTTCCATACAATGGTAAATAACCCTTTTGTTTTAAAACCATGTTTGGGTTTTAAGAACCCCTTTGACCATGTGTTTCTGAACCATTTTGTAATTATCACAGCAACAAACGCCCTAAATGGCACACATCACACAATTTTCAACCATACTTGACTTTGTTTTTTTTGAAACAGTGCATAATTCAGTCTTTTGGTTATAAGCAACTATAGAACCATTCTTTATGTACTTGTTAAAGCCATGATACCTTAACAATCACCAGGATATGTTAACCATTATCCAACCATGCTTTTACTGGATTATTACACAGCCACAAGCAGCCATGATATCTTAACAATCACCTTGACAACTATTATTCGACCATTCCTTTCTTTAATCATTCAATCACCATTGTTTTACAATTATTTTCCACTAAGTAACCATGAGCAGCCATCATATCTTAACAATTACCGTCAATTGCTAAAAAATATTTCTATTATTCATATATCTTATCAACCATTCTTTTTTAAGGCATTCCATGAGCATTCTCTAGCAATACTATAGTTATATACCCACTAAGTAACCATAGAAGACCTGTGGCGCAAACCCCTGGCCCCAAGGAAAAAATCATAGAAGGCCATGATATGGCTATGGGTCAAAGCCCTGTACCCCTGGTTCCCCAGTCATCTAGCATTGTTTTCCCACTATTCTTGTTGGCTCTTATTCCCCATGAATTGGTTGATTCATTTTGACCCATAGCCAGGTGGTTTCTCAAAATAGGGGTACCCCTAGATCATCTAATATGAACTAGATATAGTAATGAACCAGCCATGACTTTGGGCCTCCCTATTTCGACAGCGACCCACTTGCCACTTCTCCAACGCTGTCAGGCCCGAACACTGGTCCGAGAAGCAGCGACGCAAGCACACCGTGGACTGCTTGGCGGTGCGCACCCGGTGATCAGCCGGCTGGGAACCCTGCTAGGCCCAGCATGAGATTTTTTTCAGCATTTGTTGGGAAATGGTCATGTTAATAGTCATTTGAAATGCTGGTTATGGTCAATAGTGTTGATTTATCAGTTTCCGGGGGCTGATCAGTAACGGTTTTGTTCATACTGCCAAAAAAAAATTAGAGTTCTACCAGTCGTCAGCTGCTACAGGTTGCTGATAGCAGACTATATGTACTAGATGGGCCACTTGCTCGCCCTCAGCTGTAGCTGAACCTTCGGGAAGGCGATGGAGAGAGATAATTACTAGATATACACTCTGGGAAACTAAGCTGGAAATTGGAAATCCACCATTTCTAGCTGTTTTTTAAACGAAAAGATCGTGATTTACTTGGCTTCCAGGTTATTCCAGGTGAATTTCCCAGGGTGAGGCGAGGTTCATACCCAACCATCCCCAGAGGTGGGTAACCCATCCCTTCGACTCGCAAGTGGTCGCTGGGAACAGCCAGGGGTCAAGGGCTGACCCACAGCATGACTCTTTGGTGAATGAACCTGGAAGTCAGAAATCAACCAACTAAAAATGGTTGGTTTATGTCCGATCAAGCAGCTATAAATTCTGGGTTCCTTTGCAATGCATCAACCAACTTTCAACTCCAGCATTTTTAACGGATCAAGCAACTATAAATGGTGTATTTCCAACTTCCAGGGCCAGAGTGCATTCAACGGCTGATATTTGAGGCATCATTTGCCAGTGCTGGTAAAACTGTGAATATGGATCCTTCATGACTCCGATTGTTGGCTAGATCCGAAACATTCACATGTTTGGTTGATGCACTTTAGTTCGGCAGATCCAATTTCGCATCCCACTGCTGGAAGTGATTGGCCAGTGAGATGCCTGTGGCCATAGCGCCTCGGTCCGTTGCTGATGGATCACCACTGGGCAGCAAGTGGAACTGGTAGCTATCAACGCAGTTACAGCAACAGGTTGATGGCTTGAAATCATGGTTCACCGCTGGAATTGCAAGTGACGTTGTTGCGGATTTTGGTTTTGGTGGCGCATCCGCGTTCCCCAGAAGATGTTGAGGAGTAGGAGCTCCTCTCAGGGCCCCCACTACCTTTACATAGCTGTGATGGTCAACTGCTTCATGGTTGGAGTATCCGAGTGCCCATCCCAGTGGATGGTGACTCAACAGGGTCAACTGCATGGCGCCCATGGTTGGGCTGCGTACAGGCCGGCATGTGGCCTGATGAGTACGAGAGGTGCGGGTTTTTGGAGGGGATGGGTTTCATGGGATGTGCAGGTACAAGGGGCTGGGGGATCATGAACTTAGGTTATACCAAGGGCAACTACCATGTATGGTAGATATCACTTTAGTGACATGGCTTGTTCATCTACTCTTAACTAGGGGGCCCAACCTTGTAAGTAGAAACAAAATGCCATTCTATTAGGCATGATTTTCACACTTGTGGGTTGCTCAAAATCCACCTTGTAAACGAGCAACGGTCACTCTTAACCGGAAGCCCTCGATTTTTCATGGCCACATTTTGTTCAAGACTGCTCCTCTCGGAGACTGGATCTCCTATGTGGCTGGCTCAGAGTGATTGACGTTTGCAGCCGATTCTCAGAGGGTGGCGGTAGCTTTATTGCTTAGTTGCTAAGAGTCTTCCCTGGAGCCTCCGCTCGCATGTTGTGATTTATGGCCGCCCTTCAGCCCACTTCTTGGCGTTTATCAGCCCACGTCTTTCTTCGGGGGCAAGAGGTGGTTCACTCACCATTGGCCCTGGTCATAGATCAACGTTCAGAATTACCGAACACTTGTGGAGAACCCATATATGGAAGCGCTCTCAGTTGCTGGGAAAACCTACGGAAAGACCTGCAGGGACCTAGTTAGTAACCCGAGTCTCATGAACCGATCGGGGCTTCGATGCTCCTCAACCAGAGGTTCCCTTACAAGGTGGGGCCCCGAATCGTTAGCCAAGTTGTACTGTAACTAGGGTAACTACCAGCTATGGTAAGTAGAACTATAGTTAGATGGCTTATTAACCAACCTACGACTGGGGGGGCCCCACCTTGCACGGGTCTGACGTACATCCCCGGGGAGTTCTCACCATTGGTCATCCTGGTGATTTGACCCCGTCCAGGTCTTACAGCGGCCCAGCATATCCCAAGATTTGCTTCTCGCCCACGTCGTGCTGATCGTGGCTGGGGGTGTCAAGCCATGGGGATCCCCTTAAGCACTTGTAGTGGTTCAGGTGGTTATAGTTGGTATATAAAAATCGTTATGGTTGGTAAATGATTGCAAATGGGTAATCAAGGATGATTGTGGGATACCCCTGTTCTAAGAAGCAGCCATTTCCGCCTGTTGCTTCATTCTAGTCGACAATTTTGTAAACTAGGCTTGCAAGTTGTCCATTTGAGAGTTAAGAGGAAAACTCTGCAACGGGTGGTTAATCATTGTTTTCTGTGGGGCGAGATGTTGATGTTAGCTTGGATGGAAGGTCCGGTTCCATGGTTCCAGTGACTGGCATAAACTCCAGCTGCAAAACTTGATACAAACGTGTCACGGTGACAGTGTTCAATCAACCATTCTTCGCAACCATCACTCATCATATTGGCCACCACTAAGGAGTGATAAACCCCTGGTTGGATTTGTTGGCGAACATGACCCACCATCCAGTATGGTTTCATGTACCTTACCTGGTAGTAGTTGCCCAAACGTGAACTAGTCTAAGTCAACAGGCCGGGGGGGTATCACTGTGTAACCACTGTGCACCGACCTAAGTGAAGAATCTCTGGCCCTCGGTCCGGCTCAGTTTCCCAGGGGCCAAGTCGGGGGGTCATCAAACTTGGCGAATTGTAAGTGCTTTCCAGTCAGGCCGACGTATCAATGGTGGACTGGTTGGTGGTTTCAAAGCCTGGCTGGTGGTTGACTAATAGGGGTCATAACCATCAACAATGGTGAATTAATAGGGGATAACAATTAGCAGTAATGGTTACACAACTACTGAAAAGTTTCAAACATTTTTTAATTTCCCTGATGATTATTAACACATGGTTGGTTGACTAATATTTCATGGGTTGAAACCACCAACCAGGGTTGATTGCTGGGGTTATATAATTGTGAACTGGTGACATGTAATGTGTCACTATCGAAAATCAGAGAGAGAGAGAGAGAGAGAGAGAGAGAGAGAGCGAGAGAGAGAGAGAGAGAGAGAGCCGACGATTATTGACCAAAGTGGTTGATAACAACAATAACAACCGCACATGTTGCATCAACAGTTGCATTTACCAGCAACAATAGTGGTTTGGTAACATTACCATCCTCAACACGCAAGAAATCACCACATGCAACTGAGACAGCTGGCACGAAGCGCCACGAAGCGTGAGAAGTCACCCAGTTGAAGTTTCGTTGTTCATCAAGCAGCTCCACGTTTCAGCTTCACACTTCGAGCCAGGTCTAAAACCCTCTGAAAACCATATGCTTATGATAGATGTTCATAGTGGTTGATCATAGTGAACCGGCTGATGGATTCACATCAATGTCAAGTGGGTTTTATGGCGAAGTGAGTCCAAAAGTGACATGGCACATCCCGGGCAAAACTACTGGATGCGCAAAAAAAATGGTGATCCACCCATCCCCCCACGGTTTCCAAGACACCTTCAACCACCAGCAGCTGCTGGTGGTGGTGGTTGCGCACTCTTCCCCAGGCCCGAAGTTCATGCTGAAGTGCAAGAGCTGGAAAGAGGCCAGGAGCGGCCCCCAGGAGGCTTCGTTCACCAACTGCGAGCCATGGATCAACATGGCGAGTGATATGGATTTGGGTGTTTCTCAAACTAGGGGGACCCCCCAGTCATCTACTATCAACCATTTATAGTAACAAGCCAGCTAATTTTACGCGCAGACCCCGTGGTTTGCCCGGAGGGCAAACCACGGCTGTCCTGCGGGTTGAACATTG
>VSDK01021370.1:36287-73787 GCA_009767595.1 Symbiodinium kawagutii
TTTAGGGTTTTAGGGTTTAGGGTTTTAGGGTTTTAGGGTTTAGTGTTAGGGTTTCTTGATTCTCAGAGTTTCAAAACAACGGGCCTGCGCAGGGTTTTGAACAGTTGACAAGACTCACTTCTGGGCAGGTCTTGTGGTCACGGGCAAACCATAGGGTCTTGCCGTAATTTTAGGGGTCCCCTATTTTGAGAAACCCCCTTTGTATTTAGGAAGGGGGGGCTCAGTAGCTTTGGGGGAAGAGATTAGCTGGTGACACGAATTCGTGTTCTTGTGTGAAAGATTGGCTGATGGTGAATGGATGGTGAACATCAACGCTTAATGAATGGTGAATGAGTAGTGAATAATGAATGATCCTGCATGAAAAATGTTGTCACGGCGGCTCATGATACAGAACGGTTGACCCACCATGGTGTCATGAAGGTAGATAGTGTTGTTGATGGACAAGGGCTCGCAATGGCCAACCATTGTCTCGAATGTGAGCTCACAATGGCTTCGCGCTAATCAGCAATAAATCATGATCTATGTCTGCGCATTCTCACCTTCAGCCTAGCTGGACCTGCGGGATGGTGATGGAGAGAGAATATTCTATAGATCAATTATAATCTTTGAATAGTTTTTACAAAGCATCTACTTTTGTTCAAACAGACTCGAACAAAAGAGACTATAGGAGTTGACCGTTGGTTTGGGTAACATTTAGCCACTTTGATACTTGGAGCAGGGGCGACCCTGGACAACGGTCCTCCCCAGTCCTTGGCGATTCGTGGTGCAACGTATAGTTGTTGCTGGCAGAACATGTTGTGGATAGTGATCCAAGGGGTACACAGCGCCAACCATGTTTCACTGGATTCCATGGTAAGTCAGCTTATTGGCAACAAATTATGGATACATGATATATAACTAGTGATGTTAGATAAGTTTGGTAAGTCAGCTTGTTGCCAAAAAATATGAATATACAGTGATGTTAGATCACTTGCCAAATGGCATCGTTGCCAAGTGTCCATCAACTTTTCTTCGGGAAGGAGATCTGAGAAAAGGTGGGGAAACCTGCAGGAACCGCCGATTGAAGGGCTTATTATTGGTGGTGAAAACAAGGCTTTCGGGTAGATTTTTACTTACCCAATCTGGTGATTAGCCTTGCTTAAGGAAACCTAATGACTGTGTTTTTTTTCTCGGAGCCTCCAATGCTTAATTAGCCTGCAAGAAAACCAACCAGCGATGAATGCCGAACTTGTTATGGCAGTTAGCTGGAGGGATAACCACTGAGCAGTAATTCGGCAAGTACAGTTAATTACAAATTACATGTTGAAGTACAGTATGATTTGTTAGGTAATTTGCCTATTCTCTATGGTTCATACTTGTGAGCATGACGCTAAGGGATAAGAACCAACAGGCATCAACGATAGTTATACCCATTCGAAAACTCTGGTTTCACATTACCAAATTTTAGCATGTGGTGGTTTCCCAAAATTGGGACCCCTAAAAAAGGTTGAGTCATTTTTATGAATGACCAACGACTCGGATGATATGGTGGACCCCTGTTTTGAGAAACCACCCTGTCACCACGCAGAATTTCCAAGCATCTGACTGGTTTTCCAACCATTTCTGAAATTAAACCAAGTTGATGAAGAAAGGTGGCAACAACCGACTTTTCACATGTAACCTGTTTTGAGAAACCACTAGTTGGCTATATTGTCGGTGTATCCCCATTTTCCTGTTGCTCATTATCCCAAGTGCTGGTTCTTCCAATTAGCTGGCTAAATTATGACCAGCACAGGCTTCTCAACCATTGGCCGAGTACAAATTGTTATAATTATGACCCCGTAATGATAATATCATAACCAATTACCTTTATTAATGAGTTCATGACCTGATTTCAACGGCTGACTAAAACCGATGATAGGTGTTTTAATATTAGTTGGCTTAATAATAGCAATTTCCAACGGTGGCGATGGTCCAAAGTAACAATAGGTGGCTTATCCAACCGTCATTATAGCTGTTCCAATGGCTTTAATGTTAGTTGAGTTGGCTATATAGTTGTTTGGTTGGTGGTCTCAAACAATTTTTATTGTCATTTGAATATCGGAGTGAGTGGTAGGGCAAACCCATAGTGATGCCCCAGCAAAAAAATAATCATTAACAATTGGTGGGTTGGCTTGCACATCTTTTCCATGACAGGGTGGCTGTTCGCACCACCAACCAGTTGCATTCATCGACCAATTTCCAAGGCTGCGCGGCTCAACGGCTTGGTTGCTTGGACAGCTTGGCGCGGCCCGGCTGATCCCCAGGCCTTCGGCGGCAATTTGAAGCGCGCGATGAAGCCCTGGTTGCGCGGTGGGGTGCCTGCTGGGCAAGGACCCAACCGAGGCGGGGAGCGACGTTGGCGATGGATGGAGGCGGTGGGCGTGGCTGCAACCCCGTGGATTTCGAAGGTTTGGGATAGACAGCTCCACCATGGTTGGGTGATAGGATGTTATAGGGGACAATTTAAGATAAACACATCCAGCTATACGTGCTCTTAATATATTTTCATTGTACATTGCACATATTATATATAATTATATATATATATGTATAGATGCATTTGCATGCTGAATATATGATTCATAATGGGGGATAGTCACCAACAAGCTGGTGGTGAAACAACTGCTATATGGCGCTTTCTCATCCATAGGGACCTTCAAGAATTGAGGGCTTATTACTAACAATGATTCATATAAAGGATGATTTGGGGGTGCCCCACCTTTGAGCAACACCCACATGTTGCACCAGTTATACCTAAGCAAACATATCTAGTGCCTGGAATCGTCCAGTTTATGGGTTGATGATGGTTAATTGGCTTGAGGCCAATATTGACCAACCAGAAAATGAGTAGGTTGGTCATTTGAGGCATGCGAAGAGCCAGGGCACATGTGCACACATATGTGGAGATGTATGTGTTCTACTTAATGCGCAAGTTGTTATTGTTTTGAGCCATTGTCATCAACCCTTGTTGTAGCCACTGTTTATATCCATTGTTTCGTTGAAATGTTGTTATATCTTTTTTCTCTCCAGCAGAATCATTGACTTTTTTATCAACAATTATTCACCATTGCATTCATAGCCATTGGAAACCATTTTAAGCCTTTCAAACCGTCACTGACTAATCATGACTACTTAATTGGATTATTGAGAGCGGAGGTTAAAAACGATTGAACTTATCAACAACTGCTAGTCGTGGTCAGCCATTCTCAACCCCATCCGCAACCACTCATAAACATCATTGGACCAGTACCAACCAGCATTTGCCACAATTCAGTACCCATAAGAAGTTGGACAATTGATTAATGTAAGCGCGTTTATCTATCAGTTCATCAGTAATTGCAGACCACTAATCAACCTTTTTTTTGCCCATTGGTGAACCGTTAGCTAAACACTCATCCACCATGGATCGAACATTAAAGATGCAAGTAAGACCAAACATCAATCAACTAGAACTTGAACATCAATTGACCAGTCATAAACCAATTGGCCACCATCACCTACAGCTGCAAATGCCTTGTGAGACTGTACTTGGGGCTGGGTTTTGGGGTCCAACAACCTTCGAAGAAGGTACCTGGACCACCCCAAGCAACTGATGATTACCAGTTGCCCGTCATTGGATTTACTTTGGTAAATCCAATGGTACAAGGTGGGGCCCCAAGGTAGCGAAGTTGGTCTATAACTAGGGTAACTACTAGTTGTGGTAGATGTAATAACTATAGTTAAATGGCTTATTGATCAACTTATAACCAGGGGGCACCACCTTGTACCTCATGCATGGAAATCCACTGGTAGCATGGCACCATCAGTTTCATCGATTTCTGACGTCCGCGCTTAGTGCGCTCGATCCGCTAGGCGGTGGCCAGGTGGAACCCGTGGAACCCATCTTCTTGCCGCGTTGCTTGGCGCAGTGTTGGGTTCACTCGGGTGATGAACACAACACCTGGTTGGATTATAGCTATTAGTTTTTTAGGTCTTTGGGATATGATTCATATACCATATGGCGCCACTAAAAGTTAGACTTAGCAAGGGATCTAAAAGCCACCGAGACACCCAAGGGTGGTAAGAAAAGTTCTGACTAATAGTGGTTAACTAGTTGATGATGGCTATTTCGATGGAATATCAATCAATAAATTCGACTATGAAAGGCGGTGCATTTTCCAATGGGGGTGGCTACTGATCGTTGCTAATGATAGTCATTCACAATGGTCGTTGAATTGATCGGGAAAAGTGACTTGTTTCCAATGTTTGTGATGGCTGTATGATACCGGAGTTAAACTAATATAGATATGGACATCCATCATTTCTCATTTAGGAAAACCAGCAAAACATGTGCATTCTCCAAATCCACGTGAGTTTAAGCCAGATAGTTCAGCCGACTATAGCCAGTGGTTCTATAAACCCTCACAAGGTGGTGCCCCTGGTTATAAGTTGATTATTAAGCCATTTAACTATAGTTATATCTACCACAACTAGTAGTTACCTTAGTTATAAACCAACTTAGCTATCTTGGGGGCCCCGGTCCCTTGTACAAACTTCAGTTCCATGTTGTTTCATTCTGAAGTCGTGCCCGGTTGGCGATCAAGGATGATGTAGTAAGTGCAGCAAGGATTGCCTGAAACGCTGCTGCAACACCAGGACGCTCAGTGGTAGCCATTGCTTGGGGATCATAGGCACCATTGATTGTCACCATACGGGAATTCGTCAAAGGCAAAAGATGCCAGAAGAGCTTATTTTCATATGAAGTGACCGGCATTCAGACGATCATTCGTAAAAGGGAATGGACTATGAATGATTCAAAGTTCATATTCATGATGAGTTTTGCTTCGTATGCCATTTTTCATGACGGGGATTCTTCATATAAACCTTCGCAAGTGGCTGATTGCAGTTGATCACAAGGGTGCTGGCCCATCTCCGCGTCATGCGGAGAATGTGCCGGGCAGACAGCCTTTTCGTCTCACAACAGATAATTCCCTGGATTGTGGTTCTAAATTGTTAAGGAACCAACAAAAAGTTCTCCGCTGGGAAGGGTTCAGAGTGGTACCCAAACTACTTGATGGTTATAAGCCGCTTTCTTCATAGGGGATGACAGTGGTTATGTATCCAACCGCCATGATGATTAAACAACTACTTTATTAGTTGGTGGTAGACCAAGCAACAAATTGAGACCATCATTAAACATCTCCAGCCTTAACGTTCGCCCCACCACATAAAGCGCCACTGCAATGGAGCATGTTGCACAAGGTCGAGATGGCTTGGACAAGATGCGGAAGCACTGGCTATACGCAGTGATTTATGGTTTAGGGTTTTAGGGTTTTGGTTTTAGGGTTTAGGATTTTGGGGTTTTGGTGTTAGGGTTTTAGGGTTTTGGTTTTAGGGTTTTAGGGTTTGAGGTTTAGGGTTTGATAACTCAGACGTCAAAAAACATTGGCCCTGTACAGGAATTTGAGCGTTGGGAAATGTTCTCAGACCCATGCGGGGCAAACCCTAAGGCTCGGGCGAACATGTTTAAGAACTATCAGTAATCTTTACTTGAACATGTATTGCAAATCAATTAATCGCTAGTCAACCACCAACTCACCATCAATTCACCACCATACTGTCTTTCACCATAATGAATGTCTAGCCAACCACTACTTCACTATGAATCAACGATCAACCAACCGTGAATCAAGATTAGTTAACCGTCATTTAACCATTAATTCCTTCATTTATTTCCAGTCAACTCACCATTCAAGCCTCATTTATTCAACTGCTAGGCATCATTAAGCACCATCCAGCCACAAAGTCACCATCAAGTCTACCCGTCACTCACCATCATTTGCCACGTGGAAGCCCCACATCCTGCTCCCTGCTGTTCTGCTCGCAGGTGCTGAGTTCGAGGCGTGCCACGGGGCCGATTGAATGAAGTACTGTGGTTGCAGAAGCGGGATCATTAATTATCCAGCTACTAGGGGATAATTAACCAACTATTTGTGGGATAATTAACCAGCTATTTATGGGATAATTAACCAGCTAATAGTACTACTGGATCATACTACTAGGAGATAATTAACCAGCTGGTGAATGGTTCATAAGAAGGGATAATAAGCGACCAAACTAGGGGGATATACCAGCTATTTGTAGCAGAGTGGTACCCCCCGGCTAGTTGACTTGGGTTAGCACCCACCCGGCTACATCTCTCAGTGGTATGATAAGCATTGATAAGCCACAACAAGGGTAGTTCCTAACCATGGGTACCTTCACCTGTCACTAAGATGGAGGTTAGTTTACTAGGGTAACTACCAGTTTGCATATATACATATAACTATACTGGATGGTGAGTTGTGTTTGCCAACGAATCTAACCAGGGGGTACCACTCTGTGATCCCCGCGAACTGCTAGATGGACAAACTGCTGCGGTTCACGATGATGGTTGAGGGTTTATGGTTGCCAATGATGAGTTGATCCCACAAACTGCTAGGTGTTGAGTATTTTCGTTTTGGGACTGGATATGGAGGTTACCATATGGTGCTTTCTCAACATAGGGACGCCCTCAAATCATCCACTTTACAAACCATTTCTAGGCATAAACCGACCAAACCCTGATTTAAATCCAAAAGGGAATAAGAGGTTTAGCAGGGCATCAAAATCCGGCAACCAAGTTAGTGCTGATGGGTCAATGAATTCTTCTTAATTATCATGGTCAATTTAATTGTGAAGGGTGAATCATAGTGACTAGTAATTTCTAGTCATAGTTAAGAATGGATACTGCTGTCAATAATCATTAGCCTGATCAGCCGCCACCATGGCTGTCATATGAACCGCGGTCACAACGACTTATTTGCGGGGCTGGCCCACTGGCACCACCGGTGCTTGGAACGACACCACAAGCAATGGTTGCGCTTGGACTCGATCACATCCACCGCAATTGGTAGGTCCCCAAGAGATACTTAATAGCCAGCATTGACATAGACATATCACAAGTATCGAATTAATTATGTAACATGTGTCCCGAACCATTACCCAAACTGACAACTGACCATTAACCATCATTGATAGTGATAGTTAATTCCCCATGATATTAAAAAACATGTTATTATTATATTCTTAGTCACTTGTTAACTATGATCATTTTAATGCCCATTGATAGCTATTTTCAACATCACCATGATATTAATTGGTTGCCCGTTATCATGTTCATGAGCCATGAACGGGTGATGATGAACCACAGGCTTGGTGCGCAGCTTGGCACAGCCGCCATCCCTGGTGCCGTGGTTTCGCCACCGCCGCCGCGGGAAGCACGCGCGCGCCAGGGAGACGCAGACGAAGCGGTTCCCATGGCGCCGGTGCATGCGGAAGACAGCGCCTTGGTTCGGAAGGCTGTGCCCGTGAGAATGGATACATAGGGTGAGATATAGCTGGTAATTAGCTAGATTTTTTAGCAAGGGATCTCAAAGCCACCAAGATTTGGTGAGATATAGCTGATAGATAGTTTGGTAAAATTTGGTGATCCATGGTCAAAAGAAGGTTTATTTGATTTAGTCTTCGGGCCGCCGTCTCATTACAAAATGTGTGTTTTACTGTAAGGGGCGACAGGGGACCTTGAGGAGCGACACCTTTGAAGTTGATGACCATAGCATCAGTACCATGGTTTGACCGTTACACATATGGTTATATATTCGCAGCTGATAAATCCTAAATAGATGATAAATATCTAGCAGCTATGAATTTCTTACTAGTAAATTCTGGGTGGATTACAGCTATGAACTTTGCTTCTTAGGCTTTTCGGGATATGATTAATTTACCATATAGCCACCAAAAGCTAGATTTTGTAGCAAGGGATCTTAAACTTACTTAGATTTGGTTATATATATATATATATATATTAGCAGCTGATGAATCATCAATAGTTAATTGATAATTAAATAGTTGCTAAAGAGTTGAAACATAGTTATCTACATATTAGCAGCAAGAATTGGTTATTTCATAGCTGATGAATCATCAATAGTTGTTACATATCAACCAATTAAAGCAAATTGTTGATAAATCGTTGTCTAGTCCATTTTGAAGATGGTAGGCTACTTGATGGTTTCTGGCTGATGTTTGACTAGTCAAGTGATGGTTAGCAGGTAGTGGTGAGATGACTGTCAGTCGTGATCAGGTCCGGTGAAGAGTCGACAAGAACCAGTAATCGGCGTAGCGTGGTACCTTTGGCAGATAGTCACCTGATCCCACCCGGCGGGTAAACCCACCCATTTATGGATGAAATCTACCAAGTCAGGGGGATACTGGTTGAACATGGACATACGCGATTGGTTAACCATTTGTGGCTATCATGAGCATCATTAACCCGCATTAAGCATCATCAACCATCATTGTCGCCATTAGTTGACCATTTGTGGCTATCATAAGCCATTGTAAAATACAAGGTGGGGCCCCAAGGATAGCGAGTCGGTGGTATACAACTAGAGCAACTACTAGTTATTGCAGACCTACCTACCGTCAAATGGCCTATAAACCAAGCTAGAACTAGGGGACCACACCTTGCAACCCTGAATCAACCATGACTCCCTGTAGTCATATATTTGGGTGTTTCTCAGAATAGGGTTGCCCCCGAATCATCCAGTTTATTAACCATCTATAACACTAAACCAACCATTTTGGGCCTCCATATTTTGAGAAACCACCATTTATATCCATTTATATCAGCCATATCAATCACCATCATTTAACCCATCATCTAACCCATCATCTAACCCATCATCTAACCATCCTTCCCTGGTAGCAAGCCCAAGCCAAGTGACGACCCTGAGCTCGACCCCAGGCATCCAAGCAGTCCCGGCGATGGCTGCAAGGAGCGTCCCAGCGGTGACTGCCACCAGCCCCTTGCAGATGCCCTCGAAGGTGCCGCGGCTGCCATGGTGACTGCTGGGCGGTGGGACCCCACGGTTGCTGCTGAACTAAGGAGCCATGGCTCACTAGGGCTAGTTATGGTGAATAAGAGCGGGTAGTGGCAAATCATGGATCATGACCAGTAGGTCGCTATGGTTAATGTCATGGCTAGTACTGCTCAATGATGGCTGATGCGCTTGATGATGGTGATGGCCAAGAAAAACGAATAATGGATAATGACGAATAGTTAAGTTTGGTCAATAGCTATAGTGCAACATGGTCAATTTCATAGTCAACAAGATGGATAGTGATGGTTAACGTTGGTGATTCGAGATGATTAGCAAATGTTATGAGTGGTTGATAATGATTGCAATTTCGTTGAGAAGTAATTAAACTATCAGTTTGCTCTACTTAACAAACTTAGTGTGGGCCCACCTTGTATGATTTGCACAGCTATGGTTGCTAGACTTGGGATGGCTAGGTGGGAGTAGAACCAGTTCCAACAAATTGAATGAGCTGGTTTGAATGAGTAAGTACGAAGTATCCTCATACAACATGGCGGCAGTGACCCCATGCTCAGCACGGTACAGGTTGCAAAACCATTTCATTGTTGACTAATGGTAGCATGCGGGTTGGTTCTACCATGCAAGGTAGTTTCAAAGAGACTCAAAAATAGTAGCAGTACATAGCAGTACCAAGTAAAGGCGGTATACCAAGACATGTTGCCATATAATGAATCTTTAATCAAGAATAGCACGAACAGTACCAAAGAAGCACGGAAGCAAACCAATGGTTCGGAAGATTGAAAGCATGGGTATCTTGGCAGATCCAATCCAACCCGTCCGTGCCTGCGATGTTTTGTGTACAGTTTCCCTGCCCTTGAGTCTCGGTCCTTGCAGGAGGCAGAAAAAATCCAACCCGCCATTCGATATGACTATTTTTGTTTCCCAGGCATTCCGGGCATGATGGCTTGTGTTGTTTCGTTCATGGTGGTCGACCTTAGTCGATTCATGAAGCGGTTTCCCAGGGACATGGCAGGGCAATGCTGCTGCCACAGTGGACACATGATTTTGATTTGATGCGTGCTTCAGCGCCATCCCAAACACAGCAATCGCCATTTCAAAGTCAATGATTCACAGGGTATCACCCTGTAAGTTCAAAATCCATTGAATATCACCCTGTAGGTTCTGCAAGTTCAAGGGTCAAGAGTTAGTTCAGATAAACTAAAAGAATGGTACCCATTCAAACAATGATTCAAGGGGTGCCATTGTACCACTCTGTACCTTCAAAATCCCATGGGTACCATCATGTACAAAATCCCATGGGTACCATCATGTAAGTTCTTTAGGTTCAAGGGGTACCGTTCTGTTCAGAGTCCCTGGGGATTCCCACCATGTGCCACCATATGCGTCGCCGTGCTCAGGGGCCGTTCTGGCGCCGCTTGGAGTTTCTTGGCGCAGCCTAGGACAACTTGGAACTTGCCCTGCTTTAATGGTGGTTGATATTTGATACAGAATGGTACCCCCTGCTTGGCTAAGTTGGTTTATAACTAGGGCAGCTACTGGTTGCGGTAGATATGATTCTAATTACATGGTTGATCTGAGCTGGTGCGAAAATAGTTGTACCCCAAAACCAATGATTTCCTAGTAAAATCATCATTTTTTGTTGCTTATTGGTTACACAATTTTGGCACATACTCAACCTATAGTGATTAGCTGATGGTTCACGACTGTGATTCAAAGTTTGATGATTATGAACCGTTGATTTTTTTGTCCATGGTGGTACTCCCGTACACTAACGTAGAAGTGCACAATTCACCATTTATAGCCGTTTTACCTATAGCAAATAGTGTTTTTTAGCTTTCAGGTTAGTTTACGAGAGGGTTGACCATCACATTCCATCGTCGTTTCCTGAACGATTGATCACGTGATGATCGGACAATGGGTGATGATTGGTAATGATCGTGAGACAATTAATTAACAAACATTGGTTCAGAAGATCTTCATTCGCTATTGTCGACGACCATTAAGTAAGCATCATTATTCAGCACAAATCCGCTGAAATGTGAATTGAACTAGTTGTGAACCATTTCAGTACCCTAGTGATCCAAATGCGTTGCGAGAGTGTGGTTGGGGCTGATGGTTGGGGTCCAAGCACCTTCTCACAAGTGCTTGGGAGCACTGGGGTTTCCAGCAGCATGCAGCCACTGAAAGCCAGTCCCTGGTTATCCATCACTGAATGACTTGTTTCACCCTGGGAATATCTGGGAATGATTTGATATGTTTGAAAATCAGCAGGGATTTACGTACCATGATACGTCCCATTGATCATAATTCCTTGTTATCCAGCTACTGAAAAGATCATGGGACAATTTCCGTACTGATCGTTTTAAGTAGGCATCCTTTTCGCACAGATTGGTGCCCATGGTTTGAAAGTTAGTCGATACTTAGGTTTGTTTACTAGGGTAACTACCAGGCTTATGGAAGATATAGCTACAAGTAAGTACAGTTAAACAGCTTTCTGGCCAACTCGTAACTTCGGCGGCCAATATGTAGCTATCCTGCGCTTATGATGCTCGGATCACGACCTTCACATACTGGTCATGGCCCTTTGGCTGGTGGTTCGGAGGGAGGCCAGGAGCCAGGGGTATCCTGATAGCCCTTGTCAACGGGGAGCCAGTTTGGAGGTACCCCCAATCAAATGGTAGTTGTTTTTGTTCAATAGATCAGGCTGGTTGTCATGCCACTGCTTCTTCATGACCTCCAAGCCAACAATCAACCAACAACTACGCTTAGATATGGGGGTTCTTAAAATAATTCAAAATAGGGATCCCCGAGAATGGTCGGCTTATTGCTATAGATGCCAGAGATAGCTCATATTGGATGATTTGGGAGTACCGAATTGGATGATTTGGGAGTTACTCCCATGTAACGAAACCACAAAAAAACCGCAATGTCTATTGGTTCATAAAACCTTTGTCCACCAGACGGTTGCTTATCCACCATGAAGGTCGCTGTAGTTTAATCCACCTTGGTTCCGGGGCCCTGCCTCCCGAGGGGGTTGACTCACCCTCGAGAGTGGTACATGACGCTGGCCTCAAGCGCTAGCTCCGAACGGCTGGTGGTTGGGAGGGATGAGCTGCACCAGTCGTCTCCCTCCAAAGGCCCTTTACAGGAGGAACTAAAGAGCTACCAGGACAGTTTCACCCCAGGGATCGTTGTGCCAGGAGCGGCCCCCAGGAGTGGCCATTCATCAGCTATGGTAGACTATGGTTCCTATTGTGAGATGAATTGTTTTTCAGGGACCAGCTATGCCTGGGGCGCGGTGACAGCGCCGCATCAGCAGCAAGGGGAAGAAACACCCGCAAGTTGATCAACGTCAGAGGCTGATACGTGTACCTGTTTGTGTTGGTTTTCAAGGAAATTCTGACCAAAGAATATTTTTTTCAAGGAAATACCATTTGGATCCATTTGGTTGGAATACCATTTAGGTTTTCTGTCAGAATACTTTTTGGTCGGAATACCATTTGGTTGGGACCAAGTGCATTCTGACCAAACGGTATGATTTGAAAAGCCTTCGGTTGGATCGGATTCAAATCATTCCTACAAATTGATCCATTACTGGATGGCTTATACCCACGAATTCTCAGGTTTTTAGTGTGTTTTTGGGACATGATTGATTTACCATATAACCACTAAAAATGAATATTTTTAGCAAGGGATCTATAAGCCACCAAGATTAGCTGTCGCTATCGTTGTTGTTGTCTTTGTGGTGGGGTTGCCAGTCGTCGTGACTTGTCACTACTGTAGTCCTTAGAATGATTGTGTCTACAAAAATTGTTTCCTGTCCCTACTTAATGCACAATGGTAAGTCTATATGAATCAACCACCCCTGGTTTAATGAACAACCTCGGGTTTCACCATAAAGAGTTGATGATCTACAACGATGTCTAACAATGCCTCCCAGTCGAAACGCTTTACCACGAAAAAATGAAAGTGCCTCAAGCAGGGAAGCAATGAGAAACCGTGAGAAAAGGTTGGAGGATACAGAGTGGTACCCCCTTGGTTATAGCTCACCATCCAGTGTAGTTATATTGTTTACCTTCACTGGTAGTTACCCAAACATTACAACTATTACAACCATCATCAACCACTACAAAATGATAGCCCCCTGGTTATAAGTTTGTAACTTCTGATCCAGTATAGTTATATGAAGTCATATCTATCCTTTGCCTGGTAGTTGCCCCAGTGCTAGCCTAAGTTCAAAATGGATATCACAGATCACCATTGATCCACCGTAAAATAACTATTATTAACCACTAGTTGACCTAAACATCATTGACTAATGGATATCACAGATCATCATTGACCTAAACATCATTGACCCAGTATAGTTATATCCATCCTTTGCCTGGTAGTTGCCTTAATCAACTGACCTAACTCAATGCTACCTAGGGGGTACCACAACCTGGGACCCCTTCCGAAAAAACACCGGAGCTGAGGCATGGCTGGCATGACGCGGACACAGACATGGACGTGGACATGCCAGACATCGATACGCCGGCACCGGGGCCCAAGGGCCGTGGCCGGGCTTGGCGGCCTCCATGGTTGTTGCCATGGTCACCTACTCAGGGGGGTGATCTTTTCCAGGGGACCAGTGGCCAGTCTTGACCGCCAGGGGCCACAAAAGCTGTGATGCAGATATGGCGGCTGATGAAAAGCCTCCAATGTCAATCACTTGATTCGTAATCAATTCCATTCATAGCCTATTCTAGGAATCAATTCCATGCATTTTTCGGGCTTCTCATCTCTTCAGAAACGCATGTATCTAGGCAATTCCATCCATTTTGTGGGCCTGGCAAATTTTAGAAACCCTTAGGGATTTTGAGGGTAGAATGATGGTGATCTCAGGATCTCAGGTCCAGTTGAGAAATCATTTGTAATTTATAATCATGGGGTGCTGTTAATATGTACAATCATATGATAAATCTTCGTTACAAGTGATTACTCATAGACGAGTATTGTTAATATTGGGTTGATTTATCATCACAAACGTACATGTAATTTCCAACCATCAAGTTTTGCAAGAACTGGATGTTTGGCAATGTGATACCGATATTGGAAACATGTGTTTTGTAGGTCACAACCAGCATTTTTGCAAGGGACCACGTCAAAATGTGATTCATTCTCCACTTGACGAAGTACGCGCCACTACGCGTGCATAGATAGAGAACATGCGCTTTTCAAATAAACCAACCATTTGTTCCAGTGTTGCCTTTTTTCCCCGGTATTGATTCTGATCAGCGTTAATCTCTATATGACATTTGCACTCTCAACAAATTATGGAGTGCTAATAGCCAACTGTTCTTTTCAATCTAGTAGTGCGAATTAGTAACCCTTCTAAACCTCCACCAGTGCTAATGGCCCTTGACCACCAACAACCCTCACTAAACCATCTCAACTTGATCAACCACTAACAACCCTTACCAAAACATCTCAACATCGTTCATCAACAATGCACAACCCTTACTAAAAAAGACCACTAACGACCCTTACTGAACCATCTCAACTTAATCAACCACTAATACCCCTTGCTAACGCAGATCAGCACCGTTCATCAACCATTACTAACTCTTACGAAACCTCTAGTGGTGCGCATGACCCTTGACCACTAATGACCCTTACTGAACTATCTCAACTTAAACAACCACCAATCACCCTCCCTAAACTGCATCATCCGTCCTTAAAACCATGCTGGTTGGTGGTTTCAAATGTTTTTTTATTTTCCCGAGTAATTATAAACAAATGGTTGGTTGACAAATGTTTTCATAGGGGTTGAAACCACCAGCCATTCAATTCAGTGACGGTCATTTTTCATAGGGGTAGTTATAGCCATTGATAGCCATTATCAGCCACCAGTTAACCATTTTGTAAGGGGTAGTTCAACCACCAACCACATGGGATGATCACTATTGGCCATTATAATCATTATATCAAGCATGTTCACCATTATTAGCCACTAGTTGACCATTATTAGCCATTGAGAATGATCATGACATGCTGGTTCAACCACCAACCCCCATGTCGATTCCACCGCCGCCCCATCCGTGGCCAGGGCTTTGTCATGCCTGACGATCCGCTCAACAACTGTGAGCCCGAACCCGGGACGAGAAATGGAGGGCAGTGGTAGATCCAGATGCGGAGCAGCGTGGCTGGTGGTTTCCTAGGCTTTCATGGCAAGGTTTTATGGCATTTTATGGTGGTGTTTTCGGGGTTTTCATGGGGTTTTCAGCTGGGTTTTTTAGGGTTTTATGGTGGTTTTGTAGGGGTTTTCATGGGTTTTTGGGATTTGTTAAGGTTTTTGAAACAGTTTTATGTGGGGATCTCACCCCCAATGATGTTTAGTGGACAACAACCAACGGTAGTGCTGACAGTGCTGAGGAATAGCGCCCAGTAGCTGCGCCCCGGTTCGCCTTCATGGGGCCCCGACCTCGGTCGCTCAGGATGAGAAGGGCATGAAGATCATCCACGAGGTGCGGCGTGGCGCGAGCTGTCGCTAGTGTCCGTGGTGGTTCAACCGTCCTTGCGACTTGGTCAACAGTGGTTGGTTCAGGTTGCGATGTTTGGTGAACCGTTGATGGTTGGTTAGTGTTCAAAATGATTTTGTTGAATGGTTCAACAAGTTGAATGGTTGTGAAATGATTAACCACTATGGTTGGTTAGTTAAGGTTAGTTAAGGTTAACCATTGGTTAACCACTATGGTTGGTTAGTTACGATTAATCACATATGGTTGGTTAGTTAAGGTCGTTAATTAACGGTGAACCATTGATGGTTATGAACCACTTTGGTAGGTCAACAAGTTGGACTTGTCCAAAGAGTTGGCTCATGTTGGTTTAAAATGCTTGGGAGATGGCTATGGGTCAATATTAACCATCAATAATGGCTTATAATGACCAACCAAATCATAGGGAAAACCATGGTTTTTTATTGAAAATGATTATTAATAGATGATTTGGGGGTGCCCCTATTTTGAGAAACACCCAAATGAATCAAATTAACTTCTCATGTTACGCTGTGTCATCGCAGCGAATTGCGGTGCTGCTTTGGTTTTGTTTTATCAATTTGGTTTGGGTGAATTTCAGCTCGAGCAATCAGTCAATCAATCGATAACCACCGCAAACTTCGCACAAGCTCAACCAATCAGAAAAAAAAACATTCAACCAACCAACCAACCAACCAACCAACCAACCAACCAACCAACCATCCAACCAACCAATCAATCAATCAATCAATCAACCAATCAAGCTCTACATTGATACCTAGTAGATTATGTTGCTGATTGATTAACCAACCAATCAACCAAGCTCTACATCGATACCTAGGTTGCTGATTGATTGATTGAGCTGGTCCGCTGTGCCAGGCCAGCATTGTGGTGCCACACCTGGTGCCCAAGTTGGTGATGCTCATGGTGCGCCCGCTGACTGGGGGGATCCATGGTTAGGACGGTGACACGCTGGTAGTCCATGGGAAACCCGAGTGAAATGCGAAGAAACCTCAGCAAAATCATAGGAAACCCAAGGAAAATGATAGGAAACCTTAAGAACATAATGGGAAATCCAAGGAAAATGCTAGGAAAACCTAGGAACATGATAGGAAACCCAAGGAAAATGATGGAAAATGCTAGGAAAACCTAGGAAAATGATAGGAAATCCTAAGAACATGATGGGAAACCCAAGGAAAATGACAGGAAACCCTAGGAACATGATGGGCAACCCAAGGAAAAAGATAGGGAACCCTAGGAACACGATAGGAAATGCCAGGAATCCAACGATTTATGACATAGGGGCGAGGTTTAAATGATGTTTGAACTAACCAACGATAGTGGTCGAATAGAATATGGGGTAGTGCAGCCAAAATAGGAGGGAATATCATGGTTAAGGATGGTTAAAAACTCGCCTGGAAGCTACAAATGACAAGTTTGAAATAGTTTGAACAATTAAACCATCCATTTCTTTGGTGGATTTTCCAACCAGCTTAATTTGCCAGAGATTATGCAGTGATTGTGGTTGTTGTGGACGTGGTTGTTTTGATTGTGATGTGTGTTTCTTGTCGTCGTTGGTTGTGAGTCAAAATTGTGGTTGCGTTTGGCGGCCGTTGTTGAATTTCATGATGCCTCATCTCCATGGATTTCCTTGTAAACACATGTTTGGTTCACGGATGAGCCCTTTGCCAGGAACAGTATCAACCATCATCAGGAACCCTCACGGTACAACATCACCGAGACCAAAGCAACATCATTGAGATCCACACCCCAACCATGTCAGCCATCATCAGGAACCCTGACTGCGCAACATCACTGAGACCCTCACCGCCTGCCCTGCCAGGCGGTGAAGTGTTTGCTGCTGATTCCAGTGATCCTCTTCGGCTGTTTGGGTTTCTGGTGGGGCCGCTGAGCTGCACTGCAGCTGTTGTGCCGGGCGCGTGGTGATGTTCCCCTTGGACCAACGGCTGATGGTGGTAAGGTGAAGCAACCAACATCGAAGGGCAGGGGTTCTCCCGCAATGGGGCATATCATCACTTTTGGGGGGTCGCCTCCCCTTCCCATGAGAGATGAGGGTTTAAGATGATGGTCATGGTGAGTTGCCCTTAATGGTTCGCCTTGGTTGGAAGTAGCGATAGGGATGAAGAATGATTAACGATTGGATGTCGGTTGGTCAGGTAGACAATGGCAGGGAAAAGTAACGATACATTCACACTGCTGATTAGTTTGTTATCATCAATGGTGGTGACTCTAGTCAAATGTGGTGAATTAATTGTTAATGATTGAATTTGGTGATGAATAGCAAATAATAGCAACAACCAGTTTCCATCATTTAAGCATGAATGAAGCATCAACCCACCATACGCCATCATCCATGAGTCAATCATAAAGCTGGTATACTTGATGGTTTTCACCAGTTGCCAGCTGCTATTCCTGTGGGGGCGAGGAGGCCACTGCTAGGAGCAAGTTGGGTTAAGCGATAAAGTGTCATCAATGGGTGGCTAAGGATGGCTAGGGATGGCTAATGACACTTGATGATGGTTAATGATGGTTGAGTGGCTAAGGATGATGAATGACACTTGATGATGGTTAATGATGGGTACTCTAAAGTGCCATCAGCCTGTTCGATTCAGCCAAGCTCTTGTTTCCAGGGACTAGCGAGCATGATGTGCGATCGACAGAAGCCTTTTTCACATGTGTGAGCTCAAACGCTTGCCCTTGTTTCAAACTCCTTTTTCGATCAACATGTCAACAGATCGTCCATCGTCCGAATGATATCCATCAACCGACCGTTGGGAACAGTCACGAAAAAAACTCCATTCCCCAGGAAGCTCTTCCCGTGCACGGGTGGCCTTCCCCCGGCGCACCCGGGCACCTGGGTGCGGAGCAGTTTCCACCTGGTGAAGGTGAAGTCCTAATGATATGTCTATCATCGAACTGGTAAAAGACAATTGGTTGGTGGTTTCAAACATTTGTTATTTTCCCTTTTTCCCCTCGTAATAATCAACAAATGGTTGGTGGACTAATATTTTTTGGGGGGTTGAAATCACCAGGCAGCAATAGATTGCAATCAATAAAACCAGCAAAACCAGTAGAAGTGGAAGCAACCCTCAGGTGTTCTGATCCATTGGTCGCCAGGGCTACCGGTTCAGAGCCGGTGGTTGGAGGATGAGCGTACCACCACTGCTACCACCCCGTTTTCGCCACGCCAAGGAAAGGAACTTTGGTCCAAGATGGGGCAAGGCACGGAAGATGATCAAGTCTGGCTGGTTGGGAAGCGAGGCAGCCAGGTAGCCCTAGCCCTTTCACAGGGGAGCCAGGAGCGACTCCGGAGGTGTTCCGACCGGAAGGTAGTGGTGACCTGATGGTAGGTTATGATTTTGTTATTTTTTGGTTGACTGGTTTTCCTATGTTTTCCTTGAAAGCTGTTGTTTGAGGGAAGTGTGGCCGCGTTTGCTAGCGCACAGGACGGAACAGACCTCTTACCAATTGGGCTGTTCGCTTAGAAATGGTCCATTGTGGGTAATAATGCAATCAAATATCATCAAGGATGATGGAGAGATGATAGATTACCCCTGACAATGGTTGATGACATGCGAAAGTGAACTGATGGTATTCACCAGGCTTGATGATCAGTAATGATTCCCAATGCTGGTCAATGATCAGTTATGATATCTTTGATGGTCAGTGATTTCAAATTGATGACAGTTGGTGCTGGTTGGTGAAGCAGGATATCAAAAAAGGACACAGAATTTGCGCTTAACATTAAGTGGATAACGTCTTGACTTGCTATCTAACAGTTGATTGTGAAAGTGATTGTTCGCAAATGTTCTCAATAATATCTTAGACTTAGATCCCCATAGATGACTGTTGATTCTTAATGCTTGTCGGTTCCATTTCATCCAGCAATCGCATGTTGGCATGACATGAAAGCTTAAAAGACAAAGACCTTCAGATGGGAGCCAGGATCTTTTGTCACCTTTGATGGGCATGTTCGTTGGCGTTCGTTGGCGTTCGTTGGCGTTCGTTGGCGGGGCGTCCTGTCATGGCTGTGGTGAAGCGTTGCTATATTGCTGTCTACTGAGAACCGGATATGTTTAGCCACGTTAAATCGCAGCATCCAGGAACCCTGGAATTTGGCGAAACGACCTGGCTGGGAGAGGAATCCGCTCCAAGCCATGTGCTCCTGGGTGCCCTGCCTCGAGATGAATGGAAGCTGCTCGGCAACACGATCCTCAGCCACCGCTGCTCAGCCCTCGCCGGCACATTGGCTGCACTCCGCCCTCGCTGCGCACGAGACAGCCCTGACACGGCTGCAACCGAAGGACACGCAAGACTCACAATCCAACTGCACTGCCCCATCTCTCCATCTCTCCCAGAATCCTCTTGGATTGCTACCTCCAACTGGGGTTGCATCTTGGGATATTCCGCCAACTGTTTGCCCAACAACTTGCGGTCAGCCTGTTTGCGATGAAGAACCTGGTTGCCACGAGCGACTGCTGAAAGGGCATACTGCTTGCTGCCAATTGTTTCCCTTTTCACCCCGTATTGTTGCAACCTCAGTGGTGCAGCAAATCATCATGTTCATTCATTCTGGCAAACCCCATGGAAGCCCTGGCAAAAATGTTTAGTCATGATTTATATCCCCAGGGTGGATAGACCCCAACATCCCAAACATGAGACAATTATATAAATGTCGTCCTTTGGGGGTAAATAGAGCAATCATACCGTCATAGCTGCTACTGTTCAATAATCGCTATTAGCTTATTATGCAACAGTAATACCATAATAGCTACTAGTTGACTGGCAGCTGGTTTTTTGTTTGCACATGTTCGACAAAAATCAGATGGTTGATCGACTTTCAACAGTTTTCATTGGGCTTGAAACCGTCAACCAGTTATAAGTTATAGCTTGGTTTCGCCATTTAACCATAGTTATATCCACCATTTGCCCGGTAGCTACCCTAGTTATAACACAACTTAGCTAACGATTGGCGGCCCCAGCTTGTGTGTACAACCATGGATGGGTTCCCAACTCACAACCAAATCGCACCTCTCAGCGGAAATGAAACCGTCAACCAGATAGTGATCATCATTTTCCATGGGCATATCAACATGCAAAGTTAACCCAGGATGAATAACCCCCTGGTTGATGATCATATGGGGTATTCCCTTTTTTGCCAACTGGTTTCCCTTTAAAATGATAACCCTCCCAATGATCATCAACCTAGGATTCGGTAATCCTTGGTTAGTTTCCATTTTAATCCTAATTAGTTACCTATTGAACCTATGGTTACAAGGTGGTGCCCCCTGGCTATAAGTTGATTAAGATTCGCCATTTAACAAGCTAGTTGTATCTACCACAACTAGTAGTTACCCTAGTTATAAACCAACTTAGCTGACGATTGGGGGCCCCACCTTGTAGGGTTCAGCTTCATCCTGGGTAGACATTGCTCAGGTTGGTCACCAGTCCTATCTGCCACACCGCCCCGGCGCGCCAGGCTACGGTCATCTCTACGACGGTCCCCAGGGAGGTGCCGCTACCATGGCGGCCGTGATGCCTCCACGGGTGGTGACGGCCGAGATGCCGCAGGCGCGGGTGATGCATGGAGATGGGTGATGGCGCGGTTGATGTGGTGAGGGCTATGGGATGATGAATGATAGCCATTTAGCTATGGGGGATTTACCAACACTGATACCCAAACATGGTTGATAATAGGGGATAATAACCAACAATCATAGGGGATATATGCCAACTATACGGCTATGGGTCAAGCAGTTCACCAGCCAACTAATGGAGGATTTACCAACAAGAATAAACGAAAACAAAGGTGAATGATTGGGGTACCAGGGGTACAGGGTTTTGACCCACAGCCATTTAGTAATGATAGTGGTAACTGGTTGTTGGTTACCTACCTAGTAAATGGTAGCTGTTATTTAGTTTGGTAGCTAGTATTTACATGAGTTGGCGTTAAGCAACTGGTCACTGGTTATTTAGGAATGATTTTGGTAATTGATAATGGTAGCTGGGTACTGGTCACTGAAATTACCACTATTCATTGCCAAATTCCCCAGCTACAGTAATTGAAATTGATTTGGAAATGATCACCAAACTAACTGGATATCAATATTTTGGTAATTGAAAACCAGCGGTTAGTAATTGACCATGGTGATGGTACTGCTCGTTGAACATAGGTATATTTCAGGTAGTGCAGAAACACAGTTTCTGTGATTTTAAGTGGCAGTGATGTTGATTGTAGATATTGACTTGATCATGTTTGATCAAAGATTTGCTGGATTTATTGAGGATTTTCCATGTACCCACGAAAAAAATGTTTTAGCAAGGGATCAATGACTCACCAACGAATGGTGGTTCATTCCATGGGGAATGCTGGTGATCATGGTTGATGACGGTGGCCAAACGGTGATCAAACCACCGTTGGCGGATGCTTCAATCATGGTTGATGATGGGTAGCTGATGCTTGATGATGTGTAGATGATGCTGTGATGATGCACAATGTTGTTTGAATGACATTTCAATGACAATTGAACGTTGGTTGGTGGTAAAATGGATAAGATGGTTTTGATGTTGTCACGCGAAGCTCACAGCAATAAACAACAAGATGATGAACAGTGTTTGTGAACAAATCACGAAGGGAACACCAAATGTCAGGAACATCACAGCCGCAATCCACATCACCCATGGTGCTTTAGTGCTGGTCATGACAAGTAAAAATGGCTAATGATTTTGCAGTAGGGGTCCTGATGTTTGCGATGAAATCGGTGATTGACCATGGTTGACATTGGGAAACGGCAGATGCATGTCCTCAAGCCGCCCTTGTGAACCATTCGTTCGTTTAGATATCTCAACGGTTCGTTCATCTATGTAGTTATCCTGTTCCATGCCTTGCTACCCATCTACGTACGCATTTAATTTGGAAACCCTATCCTACCCTACCCTTCTTGGAACTGTAATCCTGCTTGGCCGCTGGTTAGTAACCATGGTCAGCAACTTAATTATCAATGACATAACCCGATCCGGCTCGTTCCCAACCCTGGTTACCAACCAGTTGTGGCATTGTCATGGTGAGCCATTATAAACCACTATGAAGTACCTTATAACATCTATAGCCATGTTCTATCCATGTGCCAACCAAGAACAAAAGTTAGTAAGCTATTTATCAATCGGAAAATTCACTTGGTTGCCAGCCAGCTACAAAGGTGGCTGATCATCCAAGTATCCCATCCTATCCTGCTATCGCAGGTGGTGCACCCACAGCACGTGCAAGCAGTCCACGGAACCGTTGGGACTGTGGTGACTGGCTTAGCAGGAGAAATGGCTGGGTGGATGCGTTGCGACTGGTACTTGGTGGTTGCGAATCGTGGTTACTCGTGTTTAATCATGGTAAGTGATGGTTTGTAATGATTGACCAAATTGCTCTTGATGGTTTTACTTATATATATGTATATAAATATATTTTTTATGGGTAAAACATGGCTGGTTTTGAGAAATAGCCACCGTCACTAAATGTTGCTACTGGTCATAAGCTGCTTCCAATCACGAATGGCCGTTTAGGATTTGTCAATAATCACCTTTGGATGGGTAAGTTAATGCAATTTGGTTGTTTATGGTTCAATAGCTTGGCTAATAATAGTCGGGAATCAAAAGTGATTACTTGCCAGCAATAGCCATCATTCATAACCTTATCATTGTTAACAGTAGTTCCTATCATATTAGTCAATTGCTTAGATTTCCATGTGCCAACAGCTACTTACCATCATTGAAGGTTATTTGCTTGTCTAGTTGGCTAACCATAGTGACTCACCAACCACCACCAAGCATCAACAGTCGTGTTGAGCCACTAGTTATCAATTCATGGTACCGATATTTCAACTCGAATCTTGTAATTCTGCTTTTTATGACGCTCATTAGATGTGTAGCTATTCATCCATGTCTTTTTCGGTAGCTCTTTGGTGAAGTTGTTTCACCAGGTTTTTGTGGTAGCTCATCCCTGCTCTTTGGTGAGGTTGTCTCACCATTTTCTTTTTCGGCTTGTTTCATTCACCTCTGAGGACAGTTTTCAGGGATGTGCCGCCACACTTCCTATGCGAGGTCCAAGGAACAGAACAGAGATTAACCAATAAGTGTTCACAATAACAACCAGTAACCATTGTAAACAGTGTTAATCAAAATAATCACCGGTTGGTAACCTGATTGCTGACTATAATTTTGTTATTGACCACAGTCATCACTACAATCAGTTGTTGACCCAAAGCAGCAACCACTATGTTTATCATAACCATCAGTCATTGACCACAGTAATCACTGATAAGTTGTTGACAACAATCATCAACCGCTATGTTTATCACAAGCATCAGTTATGATGTCAGAGAACCACTATATTTATCACTCAGACTATATCCATTAGTAACCATCAGCGTAATGTTACAGGGATTGACCAACATAGAGGTCACTACAACCAACAGAAACCAGTGTCACCTGTGTTGGCCACAGCAACATCAGTCCATTCGTCATGACTGGTTGGTTGTTTTTCTCTTCCGAGGCGGCCCCCGCTGCAGTACGGGGACCCAGCATGTAGAGCCAGCCGTGGGGTGGGTGGTCAAGGGCGATGTTGAAGTGATGGTTGGTGATGGTTGATGATGGTTGATGTTTGTTTATCATGGAACATCTTGGTTGATTGATGTTTGAATGATGGTGGATGATTTAAGCAATGGTTACAGAGTGGTAAACCCCCTGATTACCTGGGGAACATAACCCACCATCTAGTATGATTCTATCTACCTTTTGCCTGGTAGTTGCCCAAACGTGATCTAGGCAAACTAACTGGGGGGTACCACGATGCTGAAAGTTGATTGCCAATTTCGGAATGTCGGCTATGTGGCTGGTTAATGGTCAGTGACTGATCCGTTAAGTTGGCTCACAGGGATGTTGCTGATGGTGATGGTTGATGGTTGGTTCAGAATGGCTAGTGAATGGTGGTTGAAGCATGATCATTTGTTTTGTGCATGGCGGTTCTTATTTTTTACTGTGAATGGCCAAGTAATAGTCATTCAGAGTTCCTTCATACTGATCTTCCGTAGCAAACGTGTTATTATTGTTTAGAGTTAGGGCCACAATTGAATCATTAGTCGCAACTCACAACCATCAGTTCCAGTGTAAACAGAGTGCGCGCTGTACTCCATGACTTGTGGCAGATCATCCATTTACTTGCTGAAGTGAATGGAGATCTTTTGCTGTCATTTGATTCACAGCAATTTTGGCTGACTCAATGCTTGGCTGCCAGTCTTTGATCTCATTGGATCAAAACTCATCATGTAGAATAGATCGCAAGAAGAGCAGTGTTACCTATTTTTACGCGTTTAGCAACTACAGTGGATATTTTGGTGGATTGCAGCTATGAACTTAGCTTTTCAGCTTTTTTGAGATATGATTGATTTACCATATAGCCACTAAAAGTTAGACTTTTAGCAAGGGATCTAAAAGCTACGAAAAGATTGGCCTTTTTGGGAGGCAGCAATCCACCAGCAACTTTCAGGGGTTAGGATCCAACTGCTCCTGGACTTGTTGCTTGTTGTCCTTCCCCTGTGTGCCATTTGCTTGGCAAGGGTAGGTACACACATGGCAGAATCCATAAACAACGGCTGGTTTCCATCAAATCGCTGGTGATTTGCCATCACACATAGGGGCTTACTGATGCCAAGTATCATTCAACACCGGCGGCGTTCAACCAGCGTTTTGACATGTTATGACTCTGGCTTCGTGTTGGCCCTGGCTGGGATTGCGAATCACCGGAAGCCCAAACGGCATCAAGCTGATGCCATACTTGTATTTGTGGGAACGTTGCTGGATCCATAGATCAAATCCATAGATCAATAGAGCATCCATATTTGGGAGAGATCACCAACTATTTGGGGTAAAGCAGATGGATCCACCCTAGCCAGCACGAGCAGGTGGTGGAGCAAGAATGAGGGCTGAATCTGCTGCGCTGCGATCCGCGCGCACTGCCTTCAGCACATGGCTCATCAACCTGTGCCAAGTACCCCCCCAGAAAGGCCGAGCTTTTAGGCTTAGTGGGTATGGACCCCGAGTGAACAAAGAAGAAAAAGGAGAAACACAGTGTTTTTTTCCTGAGATGAAATGGAAAAGATGGCATATTTTCAAATGGAACAGATGGCATGTTTTCAGATACTTTCAATCTATGTCTTTTTGGGGTGGGGCATCGTCATCAGAGATGGTTTATCACCGATCCAGAATTGCAGCTGCTGGGACGAGACGCCTTGTACAGAAGGGTAGCTGACAACGGGCGCTCAACAGTCGGGTACCAACGGTTGAGACCATGCTGGGTGGATTACAGCTACTATCTTAGCTGTTGTTCGCCTTTTTGGGATATGATTGATTTACCATATAGCCACTAAAAGTTAGACCTTTAGCAAGGGATCTTAAAGCCACCAAGCATGAACATCATATTTTTGCGGACTTTGCCATTTTTAAAACAGATTGTAAATGTTAAGTCACATCATTATGTCTAAAAACATCATGAAAACGTTTGGGTGTTTCCAAACATATTTGGCAGTTTCTCAAACTTGGGCACCCCCCAAATGGTTGGCTTTCTTTTGAATGCTACAGATCATCAATATTGGATGATCTGGGGGGGTCCCTATTTTGAGGAACCACCATATTTGGTTCAGACCCCGAAGGTCAGTTATTCGTTGGTTTAACAACTATGCTAATCGTCCCTAACATGTTCAGAACATGTTTACTGATGGATGGTTACTAACATTGGATAGTGGGAGACAACAAGCAGCCACTACTTAGATATGCATGATTGTCCTTGGCCGAAATACACTTACGACTCACATTCGCCAGAACTTGTAACTGTCTAAGCACCCCACCATCTCCAAAGGGCGGGAGGCTTTGGGCATTCCACACCAAGAAGTGCAAACACTCGCTCAAATCCTCCGGTTTTCGCTGCAAACTTGTTTGCTGGTTGGTGGTTCTCAACATTTTGTGTTTTACCTGGTATTGGCCTCGTATTTTTCATGACGCGGTGGTTCCACCACCAGCCACTAATGATCACCATCCACCGTTTATGACCATCAATAGGAACTAGTTAACCCCCATTTAACTATGGTGACAGGAGTGGCATCAACCATTTATAACCATAACTCGCAACGAGTTCACCACTAATCAACCACGGCTATAGGAGGCGGTTCCACCACCCACCCGTCCGTGTTTGTTGCGCATCCCGGGGTCTTTACGTCGTCAACTTTTGATGCGTCCCGCAGCTGGTCGTTACTCTACGGGTGCGTCCCGCAGCTGCAGCAGAAGCACAACGTAGCGCGCCGGAGCAGAGCACCGATGGTGGACTGGACCTGCTGCGGTAGCTTCAGTTGGAGGAGTCAATGACAGTGACTTTACCTAAGTTGAGTTGATCACCATGTGATTTGTGAGATCCAACCAGGTTTATATGGATTTTTGTTGATGATCTGGAGCTGGAGTTTCACCATTTTTTTTTTGTGAAATCCTGGGAAACCACAATAAATGATGGATTTTCAATCACAGTGACTTCGCCTATTAGCCTATAGTTACGTTGATTGATTTGGTTGGTGGTTTCAAACATTTTTTATTTTCACTAGTAATTAGTTATTAACAAATGGTTGTTTGACTAATATGTTTCCAAAGGATTGAAGCCACCAACCAGTAATGGCATTAGTAATTAGTGAAGCAAACTCTGTTTCATGTATTGTTTGTGTCAATTGACTCTTTTTGAATCATTCCTTCGTGTTTTTTTATTCAGTGGTCACTTTCAGATCATGTATAGCTATGAGTTAGGCGTGTGTGCGTGTACATGCTTGGTTCGACTATTCATATGTTTTCTACTCAACAGTCCCATTTATATGTCAACGACTCTTCTGGGATGTTACCTTTTGTTCGACATGTTTCTCACAAAGTGGGCCCCCCAAGATGTAAGATTGCAAACTATTTATCAAGATACGTTGTCTGAATCACAACCGAGCTTTACCCTAGTGAACTAACCTCAATTAAGAACTGATTGGCCACCATTCATCACCACTGGTGGGACTCGAGAGGATGACGGAATTGTCCTAATCAGAGGATGAGGACTGCGAATGTGATGGCATCAGGTAATTGTCATCAGCTATGAATGTTAGAGGCATAGCAATGAACCACACCTTTTTGGATGGCAAATCACCAGCTATTTACGGTCAGCTTGGGGTGGTGTATAAACTAATGGATCTACCAATCATTACTGATCACTGTGAGTTGGTCATTGGCCATGATTGGTAACTATGTGATTAGTCATCATACAGTTGGTCATTGAAAATCATCAAGTTGTACCATTACCAATGTATGAGTTGGTCATTGACCATGGTTAGCAATGAATGAACCATGGATGACTCATTCATCAATTCACCATAGTGACACTGCTCGTCCTGGGCAAAACCATTGGATGCCATGGCAAAAAAAAAACAAACAATTGGCCATTAGAATTATTCGCACATTGGCATATGGTTGAGAATGCGTTTATCAACCACTGCAACCACTAATCATTAGAATTATTAAGAATCATTAGCCATTAATGAGCCATTGGTTCACCATTGTTTGTCATGCTTGTTGTACGTCATGATGTTCTCTCCTCGTGCTCCGACTCATCTCGGTCGAGCCGCCGTTTCACGAACCATGCGGGGGGCATCGCCGGAGAAAGTGAGCAGTACCGGTCATGGCAATGTCTGTGAAGACTGGATGGTTCATAGTGGGTATCCATGGTTTACAGTGCTTACCCTGCCATAAGCTAGTGAAGTAAATGATAAACACCGTTTTTTCACGTTTAAGAATTGGTTTACACTGATTCATGGTGAGTGGTCGTGGTCAGTACTGGTTATGAACACTACTTTCCTGGTACTTCTTAGGGACAACCCACCGTGTACCCCTTGAACGGTGCTTTGGGGATGGACGTCAAAAATGCAAGTTCCAAGTTACAATGACGGAAATCCAAAACTCAAAAAATTCAAAACCCGGGATGTCCTGAATTCAGATGGAACACTTAAAAGATTGTGGTTTACGTTTTGCTTCCCCCCCGAAGGGAGCAGTGAAACATGGCCATGGAACCACGACACACACACACACAGGATCACACAGGTCCCAACAACACATGGTGAAAATCAGCAATTAGAACTGTTGTATCTACTATGATTGATAGATGAAAAGTTGATAAGCCCACAACATAACATTTTGCAGCTAAATCAAAAACCGCAGATGTGGACATGTGGACAACAGTCAGACGAAGGTGCTAAGCCTTGTTTGGTACCCTGGGACTCTCCCAGCCCGTATCATCCCACTGCTCGATGGTCACAAGCATTGCCATGGGTGGGTTCAGTGCACGGGCGCTGGACCGTCATGACTCACAGCGCCCGATCCATAAGGATCTCAGGGCACCCCAATTTAACATTCGCATACGAATGATTGGTGATCTATGAAGAACGGGGGTTATAGGAGATTATAATGGTCAACGGCAGGGGATGATTGCCAACAAGAATAGTTGATTTAAGAGGGTTTCCTATTTTCTTTCAGGAGATTTTACTGGATGGGTTACAGCTGCTACCTTAGCTTTTTCGGCTTTATGGGATATGATTGATTTACCATATAGCCACTAAAAGTTAGACTTTTAGCAAGGGATCTAAAAGCCACCAAGTATAATGGTCAGTAGCAGGGGATGATCGCCAACAAGAATGGTTGGTTTAGGACTGATATGGTTGATACACTGGATGATTTGTGGGCCCCCCGTATTGAGAAAGCACCGTGTTCGCAGGTGTTTGTGGTGTTGCGAAGCAAGAAAGACAGCGATTCAGGGAGCTGTTTACTTATAGCTCGGGATGCTAAACATGATCAGCTATTTTTCTCCTAAACCATTGTGCATGTTTACACCTTATCAAGTCAGATGTTTAACCTTTTTCTTGGTCTTTATTCTTTATTATCAACCACTATGAGCCATATGAACCATCAACCCTATTAGTGATTGACTACTGACAATCCTATGTCTTTCTGGGTGATATACGAAATAATCAGCCGGTTGCAGGTGTTCTGGTTCAAGGCTATGGATTCGCCAGATTTCCAGATGAACGAAACCCACAACCTTCATTCGTCCTCTAGCGCTTGTCATTTCAAAGCCGCTGTACCAGACAGCCTTCCATCACCAATGATCAACCATCAGCCGTGGAACGCCGAAGAATCAAACACCAACCTCTACCCACCATGTTTAAGAATTGTCGATTGCCATGAACCAATCATTAGACAGTAGCCTTTGAAGTCCTTGTTTTTTACACAGAGCCTTGACCAGTCCCGGAACTTTGTGTGCCGCGGCAGGACGGGCCGGGGTCGATAATGGATTAGAAGGGTGATTGTTTGCCAATAATGTCCCCCACTTTCTCCTCAGCCAATTCACCTTCATTCGCCACACGAGCAAATATCATTAATTATCCATGATATTCCTGGTTGTTCTTGAGTAGTAGCTCCTATGCTCAACTTTTCTTACCATCAACTACTAACAACAATTACTTAACCATCAATTTTTGGCTTTTCCCATTGTATATATATACCATCACCAGCCTGACTTGACCCTCAATTACCCCCCCAAAAGAAAGTGAAAGTCCCGAAACAAGTGGTATTAATCCCAAGAATACAGGGCATGTAACGGCTTCATTAAAACTACTTTCACCGCTTATTGACAACCATGACCAATGAATATCCAGTATTACCCCGCTATAGATGGCAAATACACCACGTATCCCAGAGAGATAAACCACGTATATCCCAACCACAACTGAGGCAAACCCTTACTATTAAGCATTACTATAAACCATCACTATCAACCATATAGCAACTACTAATTACTTTTCAGCATACATAAACCATATAAACCACATATATTTGTTTTAACCATTCACCATACAACTATTTTTTAAACAATTCATAAACTGTAACCACTCACCATTTGGTTTTATTTTTTAAACCATTCATAAACCATACTATTTCCCAACCACAACTGAGGCTCAGGGTATCACCGCTTCGACCTTGCCCTGGCCAGGCGAATGCGACTCCCAAAGACTGGTGCGCAACTGAGTCGGGCAGACGTGTGGAGCTCCGCTGCGGGCGCTCTGACCATGGTGATGCTTGATGGTGAGGAGCTGGTTGGTTTAGAGGAAATTGATGGAAATTTAGGTGGCTATGGGTCAATATTAACCAACCAATAATGGCTTATAGTAACCAACCAAATCATAGGGAAAACAAACGTTAATGATAGGGGAACCAGGGGTACGGGGTATGGTTCATCACCATCAATGCAAGGTGGGGCCCCCAAGATAGCGATTTGTTGGTTTATAACTGGGGTAACTACTAGGCAAATGGTAGATATAACCAGCTTGTTAAATGGTGAATCTTAACCAACTTACAACCAGGGGGCACCACCTTATAGGTGATGAGAAGCCAATTTGATAACGGTTAGTGGTGGTTTAGCTGATTGGTTTAGAAGATTTGGGTATAAGCCGATTTGGTTCAGAACGGTGAATGGTGGTGAATGATGGTTGCTGAGGTTTACCAAATTTTGGAGAATGGTTAAGCCATGGTTCAGTATGATAAATTCATAACTGAAAGTGGTTAACTATAGACGATAATATCAAACAGTAGTAGTTGGTTGGTGGCTGCTGAATTTTGCAGCTTATTTTCAACTACATCGATTGGGCTGATGCTCACAAATGTTTGGGATGGGGCAACTACTGCAATTACCAAGCAGCCAAGCTTTAAGTTGTTGAAAGTTGTTGTCACACAAATTGAGGTGACATACTCTGGTAAACTAACATGGAAGCCACAAATCGCCACAAACTGTCAAAAAACGGTGGATTTTTCACGCAAGCAATTTAGTTTACCAAGGGTAAGTTGAAGTGGCATAAATTCCGATACCTGTACAATTTGTTCCCCCACCATGAACCCGGCTGTTTTCCTACAAGATTGCTGGTGCTTGACCCAGCTCGCCCGATGACCGCCGATCATTTTACCATCGTAAAGCCCTTGCAAGGTGGCCCCCCTAGCTATAAATTGGTTTATAAGCCATTTATTCATGATGAATTTTTATCTTCCATAACTATTAGTTACCCTACTTAACCCTAGTCAAAAACCAAGTTAGTAGGTTACCATGCTATTAGCTAGCTGGTGATTCTCAGGGAGCGATGAGGGTCGCCAGGCGTATCACTAAATCCCTTTAAAGGGGGAGCGATTTAGAGCTACAGGGAGTGATGATTCACCAGATGGTAGCCAACCAATGCTACTAAACATTTTATATATTTGTGCTTCTTTGCAGACATTCACCACTATAGATGGTAGTTAGCCACCTTACTATTAGTTACTATAGCTAACTATAGAAGCTATCAAGCTACTATAGTTACTATTAGTTACATGGTTACTAGATAGCTCAGCTTCATGGTAGTTACCCTTCCATAGTTATCATGTTCACTACCATGAACCATTTTTGCCAGGCCGGAGAAACTGAAGCCGCTGCAGCCATGAGCCCCTGGGCTTAGGGGAGCCGTGGTGGTGAAGCCAGGTGAAAGGTTGGTTAAACGTAGGTGTAGCGTAGGTTTTAATCCATGGGGTTGATTTGATAGGGTTTATTTAGTTGATAGGTATGGGGTTGATAGTAGTGATAGGGTTGAATTGGTTGATAGGATACAGGGGTTACAATTGGTTAAACATAGGTTCAACATATGTTTCAACGTAGGTTGCACATTGGTTGATAGGGTTCCCCACGATCAATCATGATTTGGCGTTAAGGGCAATCCAGCTGAACTATCGCCTTGCAGTTGGACCATTCTTAACTGCCATGGGTTCGTTGATGAACCCGTGGTGCAAGAAACAGAATGAACTGTGGCTCTTATTGCTGTATATTGTTGGAGATCATCCGCTAGTTATTATAGATGGAGTTATCTGCTTGGTGGCAATCCCTATTGACCATTTTTTCCTACAAGGTGGGCCCGCCAGTAGTTGGCTTATAACCCCTATAACTGGTGGTTCACCCAAGTTAAGCTAGTTATAAACCAAGCTAAGTCGACCCCTAAACTGGTTGACCCCTATAACATGGTGGGTTATAAGTGGTTGGGGGCCCAGCTTGGGTCTAACGTGGCCAGCCACTCCAAGCCTGCCCTCCCCCACCTCGCTGGATCGAACGGCTCCCTGAATTCGTTTCGTTTCAGGTCTCGTGGAGGCCGCGATTTGTAAGGAAGGAGGCGGGGGCCGAGCAAACGGCCGTGGATGTACCGACTGGTGAGCGACATTTGGTTGATATTTTGAGGATGAACATACGCAATCATGTGCATCAATCGCATATGATTGATCAATAGTGTGCTAAAATGGTATCACTGCAATGGTTTAGGTTCGTTGACTTGATAGGGAGAATGAATGGCAATACAAGAGCGGGGAAAGCCAAGGTTTCAAAACAGAGAATGCAAAAAAAAACATGTTTGCAGTTTGCCCGCGCGTTTTCCATATCATTACAATAGAAAATGGCACCGTTGCGATCATTGTGCTCAGAAGGGACATCCGAGGTGGGCCGGGAGTGATGTGTTCGGTCGGCAATGGGATGTCTTTGGCAGCTGTTTCCCGTAGCGACAGCTGCATGATTCATCGCGGTACCTGTCTCTGTGCAGCAGCATGGATTGTTGGGGATCACGGTGATCCTGTTTTTTCTTGGTGGGAAGCTCTTGCGCGAACAAAGTGGTGGGTTGATTGTTCACATCTAGAGATTTCAGGAGTTGTCTGGAACAGGTGCTGTCCAATCGTGACATAGTTACGTCATCCCGGTGGTTTTTGATCAGTGGTCCAGTAAGGCAGACGTTGTTATCTACCGCGATTTAGCTTTGGTTTCTGAAAATGGCAGTGCCTCCAAAAGCATCCCATATTAGCCGTTTTTAGGCATCAGCAATCCATTTTGGGGGTTTCAATTTTGAGAATCCGCCCGTCATAAATTGGAATTCCTATTCCACCACCTCCTGTTCCAGGCAAAGGAAGCCTTTTGCCCTTGATTGACAATGAGTTGGGGTGCTTGGCAACGGAAAGGAGTCTCCAAGCGAACGATGGTGATGACAAGCATGCGTTTTATCATGTTGACAGGATTCCCCATGAGTTTGCTGTATAAACCATCAATGAGCACAAGCTTTTTGTGCAGATGTTAAGCCAATCAAGACGAGGGGCTGGAAGACCTTGGCACTGCTCATTTGTTTCAAGTGGTTCTTTTTGAGACGGTTATATGATAGGCTGAAGGGGGCGGTGGTTCCTGAGCACACACAGTTTTTGTTCGGTCGTTGCCTCTAACGAGGTTAGTCCGGCGTACGCCATGTGGTCGTACAGTTTCTCCTGACAAAACTGTGGTCTTGCCTAGTCAGCTATTGAGCAGGGCTCAGTCTACAATGTATTTACGGTCAATCAAGCTCAACGATAGCTTTGACTATGTGTTTTGTTGCGTGTTTAGGGCATGATGTGCTGACAGTGTCGGGGAATCCAAAAAACATATTTGTGTACGTGCATCGTTTGCGTATGGTGGATCACTAATCTTCAGGAAACAGCTGATCACCTAGGAGCAAGAACGTTTCGAGCAGTGCTTTTTGCTTCTGATATGGTTGGTGGCACGGACGCAGCAGGACCCAAATTTGCTTGCAATTGCACCCCGATGCACCCCCTACTTTAGCAACTGGTTGTATTCACCATGGTGATAGGGGTTCGTTCGTGTACCCCATAGCCTTGCTTACTGCGCTTCCCAGAGAACCAACCCTGGGCGCGTCCAGCTGTGACCTCAGCGCCAGCCCAACAAGACATGGCTGGCCTTTGAGGTATACGTGGAACCCCGCACTGCGAGCCGTTCTATATGGCGTGACTTGGCAGTGACCACCGAACATGTGGAAAGGTGACATGGTTCTGGGTCAGTATGAACCACCCAATAATGGGGGATAATGACCAACCAATGATAAGGAAAACAATGGTTAATGATAGGGGAACCCGGGGTACAGGGTTTTGACCCACTGCCACATGATCAAACATGCTCCTGACCCCCGATAAACTAAGCTGGAAGCTAAAAATCACATTTTTTGATAGGTGCAACATGGTACAACCATTTCAAATGGTGGATTTTCCGTTTCCAGGTTAGTTTGTTTGCTAGTGAGGTCTTAAGCATTGTTTGATTTCCCCGTGTGTTTGGATTTGTTGGTTGATTGGCTCATGTTTGAGGATAGCCTCTGACCACCAAGCAGATCAACCATACCCCTTAGTTGTGGCTTCATGGAATAGAAAATCATGATTGCGAAATCCATAGGTCGATAAAGCCTCCCATAAATGATCGTAAATGTCACCAGCTATTTTGTACTTTTCTGGATGGCTGTTTATAATAGAAGAGCTATTTACAAGGTGGGGCACCCAAGATAGCGATTTGTTGGTTGATAACTAGGGTAACTACTAGTTGTGGTAGATATAACTAGCTTGTTAAATGGCTTATTAATCAACTTTTAACCAGGAGGCACCACCTTGTAGGCATGTTGGTGTCCCACAGGTTGAGTTGTTAGGGGCAAGCATCATACAGCTGGCAACTCTGCACAACGGCATTCGGCAACAACTAGAGTATGAACAGTTGGATTTAATAACCAAACCATTCCTCACCATTAAAGACTTGCATCCCTGTGCTCAAACATTATGAATCATTTTGAATCGAACCTTCGGATTTTCGTTAGCCAAGAATCAACCACCAAGAGCTGTTGGATACACTTTCGCAACCCTTATGGTTGGGAATTATGGATGGCTATGGTCATTGACTTCTCAACTGCAGCATCCACCATGTATTGATCATCAATGTCGATACTGCTAAGCATATCATCAGTGGCACATGACTCCAACAAGAATATTCCACAATCGGTGTTGGTCATGAAGATTCATCAAGTGGTCGTTGTTAGCATCAGTATTGAGAACCATTGTGTTATTTGGTTGGATTTGGCCCAGCTCAAGTCCTTCTTGACCAAGCTTCATGTCATAGCTTCGTTGTTGAACGTGGCTCGGCTCGTGTGCTGCGTTTCAAGGTCGGCATGGTTTACATGTTCCTCGGGGCTGGAGAGCTCAGTTTGCAAAGGGGCCAGCTGGGTGTCCGGGGTTTGCGCATCACCAGTGGTTCCCTTCAGGTTGTTGGTGTTTGGAGGGTGGAGATGATACTAAAGCAAACTAAAATATACTAAAGATTACGAAGTGTCAAGTCTTAAGCATTTCTTTACACGGAAGAGGATGTGCCACCATGGGCCACCTACTGGATATCATTCAGCAAAGGTGAGTGAACTTCCCCAGCAACAACTGTTCGCTTGATGCTGGGGATGTTGCCAGTGGCCCAGGGACAACACACAGCATGTCTTGCCAGTGTTGAGGGTGGCATGTGGGGCCGGGGCCACCATGAAAACATGAGTTAGGTACATCCATGCGTGTTGGGCACCTCTGATGGGTGGATTTCGCCTTGAACATGACTGATTTCGGATGGTTGGGATTTTTTCTACCGCGGGTTTGTGGTCAACTCCCTGTTTTCTCGGGGTCGGGTGATGCTTCGCTGCAGTTGCCAGAAGATGGGGAAAAGAAATTCTTGTTGGCCACAAGTCCTTGGCAATCATTTCTATCACTGCTGTTGGATGTTGTTCTGCATTAGGCCACAGCCAACAGTTGCAAGAGATATTCTTTTGCCACTCACCGTTGTCAACCATTCCCATTCTCTCGTCTTGGATATCCAATGCGCTTTGTTAGATTAAGCTGGCATTTATCTCTGATTTCCCAGGGATTCCTCTAGAAAACGGTAATTTTCCATAGCCATGCTAGTTTCCCAAAGAGTACCAACCACGATGAATTGGCCGTGATCAACCCACACAACAATCACCATCATCACTCATGCATCTCACCGATTTTCATCATTCTCAATCATCATGTCACCAAGATGAACCGTTGTTGAACCAAACATCACTGTTATTTCATCATCATTGTATAGCCGTCATGCATTTAACCACTGCACCACCCGGCAACCATCATTTCCCCACGAAGCCACCCGCCTCGCCAGCGAGCTGGTTGGCCAGCTCGAGTCAAGGGCGTAACGCTGCCTCCTCCCGCCGAGGTGTCCATCGCGTCAGATATGTTCATGAATAGCATCGAGGAAATCACCAGCCGTTCAAAGCAGGCGGGGCTGTGCCGCTGTGCCGTGCCAGTGCTGTGATTCACTGGTCGAGGTGTGCGGCAATCACTGCTGAGTAGGAAACCACAGTTGTTTGGACAACTGCTTGGTTGATGGGTTAGTGGCGATGAATCATGATGACCATTTCTTGGGTTGACTCCTTGGTATTATCTGGTTTAAGCTCCTTTTTGGGTTTCAAGTTGCTACCGGGATGACGTTTACAAGGGGGAAGCATCCCTACCCGCAATGCTTTGATCATCATGATGATGGAGGCGAAGCCTCATGTATTGATATGATCTACCTATCCAATATACAGTGAATTAACCCGGGTGCATAGGCGTCATATCAAACCGTGATTAACCAACCAGCAAAAGGGTACGACAAATGAAAAGTGTGCAGCATGTTATTTGGCACACCTTCCATCTCCATCACCCTAAGCAAGTGCGATTGCGAGAGCTGCAACTCGTCCCTGGATACCTATCATCACCAATTATGATCGACCCATGTTTTTTCAGCTAGCTTCAAAATAACCATCACTAATTGTCCGCGTACACCAGTTATTTCAATTCAATCATATTTCCTGTTTGCTAGTGTTGTCTCTAGGCGTGGCTACGTTTGAATGGGCCACCAGCTCGCCCTCAGCACGGCTGAACCTTCGGGATGGCGATGGAAAAAAACAAAATTTACCATCAGTAACATGTTGTTTTCTCAAAATCTGAACCCCCAAAACATATTTTCTTTATTACTATCAATACTTAATCGCATGATTTGGGGGGGTTCCCTATTTCGAGAACCCCCA